>OW203769.1:3358267-3395258 GCA_934045905.1 Leuctra nigra | reverse complement strand
GACATCGGAGAGAGTTACAAGATGCAGGACAGTGTGTGGGGGAGGAGACAGACTGAGATGCACTTAGAGAGAGATAATGACATGTGTAGGGACATCGGAGAGAGTTACAAGATGCAGGACAGTGTGTGGGGGAGGAAGACAGACTGAGATGCACTTAGAGAGAGATAATGACATGTGTGGGACATCGGAGAGAGTTACAAGATGCAGGACAGTGTGTGGGGGAGGGAGACAGACTGAGATGCACTTAGAGAGAGATAATGACATGTGTGGGGACATCGGAGAGAGTTACAAGATGCAGGACAGTGTGTGGGGGAGGGAGACAGACTGAGATGCACTTAGAGAGAGATAATGACATGTGTGGGGACATCGGAGAGAGTTACAAGATGCAGGACAGTGTGTGGGGGAGGGAGACAGACTGAGATGCACTTAGAGAGAGATAATGACATGTGTGGGGACATCGGAGAGAGTTACAAGATGCAGGACAGTGTGTGGGGGAGGGAGACAGACTGAGATGCACTTAGAGAGAGATAATGACATGTGTGGGGACATCGGAGAGAGTTACAAGATGCAGGACAGTGTGTGGGGGAGGGAGACAGACTGAGATGCACTTAGAGAGAGATAATGACATGTGTGGGGACATCGGAGAGAGTTACAAGATGCAGGACAGTGTGTGGGGGAGGGAGACAGACTGAGATGCACTTAGAGAGAGATAATGACATGTGTGGGGACATCGGAGAGAGTTACAAGATGCAGGACAGTGTGTGGGGGAGGGAGACAGACTGAGATGCACTTAGAGAGAGATAATGACATGTGTGGGGACATCGGAGAGAGTTACAAGATGCAGGACAGTGTGTGGGGGAGGGAGACAGACTGAGATGCACTTAGAGAGAGATAATGACATGTGTGGGGACATCGGAGAGAGTTACAAGATGCAGGACCGTGTGTGGGGGAGGGAGACAGACTGAGATGCACTTAGAGAGAGATAATGACATGTGTGGGGACATCGGAGAGAGTTACAAGATGCAGGACAGTTTGTGGGGGAGGGAGACAGACTGAGATGCACTTAGAGAGAGATAATGACATGTGTGGGGACATCGGAGAGAGTTACAAGATGCAGGACAGTGTGTGGGGGAGGGAGACAGACTGAGATGCACTTAGAGAGAGATAATGACATGTGTGGGGACATCGGAGAGAGTTACAAGATGCAGGACAGTGTGTGGGGGAGGGAGACAGACTGAGATGCACTTAGAGAGAGATAATGACATGTGTGGGAGACATCGGAGAGAGTTACAAGATGCAGGACAGTGTGTGGGGGAGGGAGACAGACTGAGATGCACTTAGAGAGAGATAATGACATGTGTGGGGACATCGGAGAGAGTTACAAGATGCAGGACAGTGTGTGGGGGAGGGAGACAGACTGAGATGCACTTAGAGAGAGATAATGACATGTGTGGGGACATCGGAGAGAGTTACAAGATGCAGGACAGTGTGTGGGGGAGGGAGACAGACTGAGATGCACTTAGAGAGAGATAATGACATGTGTGGGGACATCGGAGAGAGTTACAAGATGCAGGACAGTGTGTGGGGGAGGGAGACAGACTGAGATGCACTTAGAGAGAGATAATGACATGTGTGGGGACATCGGAGAGAGTTACAAGATGCAGGACCGTGTGTGGGGGAGGGAGACAGACTGAGATGCACTTAGAGAGAGATAATGACATGTGTGGGGACATCGGAGAGAGTTACAAGATGCAGGACAGTGTGTGGGGGAGGGAGACAGACTGAGATGCACTTAGAGAGAGATAATGACATGTGTGGGGACATCGGAGAGAGTTACAAGATGCAGGACAGTGTGTGGGGGAGGGAGACAGACTGAGATGCACTTAGAGAGAGATAATGACATGTGTGGGGACATCGGAGAGAGTTACAAGATGCAGGACAGTGTGTGGGGGAGGGAGACAGACTGAGATGCACTTAGAGAGAGATAATGACATGTGTGGGGACATCGGAGAGAGTTACAAGATGCAGGACAGTGTGTGGTGGAGGGAGACAGACTGAGATGCACTTAGAGAGAGATAATGACATGTGTGGGACATCGGAGAGAGTTACAAGATGCAGGACAGTGTGTGGGGGAGGGAGACAGACTGAGATGCACTTAGAGAGAGATAATGACATGTGTGGGGACATCGGAGAGAGTTACAAGATGCAGGACAGTGTGTGGGGGAGGGAGACAGACTGAGATGCACTTAGAGAGAGATAATGACATGTGTGGGGACATCGGAGAGAGTTACAAGATGCAGGACAGTGTGTGGGGGAGGGAGACAGACTGAGATGCACTTAGAGAGAGATAATGACATGTGTGGGGACATCGGAGAGAGTTACAAGATGCAGGACAGTGTGTGGGGGAGGGAGACAGACTGAGATGCACTTAGAGAGAGATAATGACATGTGTGGGGACATCGGAGAGAGTTACAAGATGCAGGACAGTGTGTGGGGGAGGGAGACAGACTGAGATGCACTTAGAGAGAGATAATGACATGTGTGGGGACATCGGAGAGAGTTACAAGATGCAGGACAGTGTGTGGGGGAGGGAGACAGACTGAGATGCACTTAGAGAGAGATAATGACATGTGTGGGGACATCGGAGAGAGTTACAAGATGCAGGACAGTGTGTGGGGGAGGGAGACAGACTGAGATGCACTTAGAGAGAGATAATGACATGTGTGGGGACATCGGAGAGAGTTACAAGATGCAGGACAGTGTGTGGGGGAGGGAGACAGACTGAGATGCACTTAGAGAGAGATAATGACATGTGTGGGGACATCGGAGAGAGTTACAAGATGCAGGACAGTGTGTAGGGGAGGGAGACAGACTGAGATGCACTTAGAGAGAGATAATGACATGTGTGGGGACATCGGAGAGAGTTACAAGATGCAGGACAGTGTGTGGGGGAGGGAGACAGACTGAGATGCACTTAGAGAGAGATAATGACATGTGTGGGGACATCGGAGAGAGTTACAAGATGCAGGACAGTGTGTGGGGGAGGGAGACAGACTGAGATGCACTTAGAGAGAGATAATGACATGTGTGGGGACATCGGAGAGAGTTACAAGATGCAGGACAGTGTGTGGGGGAGGGAGACAGACTGAGATGCACTTAGAGAGAGATAATGACATGTGTGGGGACATCGGAGAGAGTTACAAGATGCAGGACAGTGTGTGGGGGAGGGAGACAGACTGAGATGCACTTAGAGAGAGATAATGACATGTGTGGGGACATCGGAGAGAGTTACAAGATGCAGGACAGTGTGTGGGGGAGGGAGACAGACTGAGATGCACTTAGAGAGAGATAATGACATGTGTGGGGACATCGGAGAGAGTTACAAGATGCAGGACAGTGTGTGGGGGAGGGAGACAGACTGAGATGCACTTAGAGAGAGATAATGACATGTGTGGGGACATCGGAGAGAGTTACAAGATGCAGGACAGTGTGTGGGGGATGGAGACAGACTGAGATGCACTTAGAGAGAGATAATGACATGTGTGGGGACATCGGAGAGAGTTACAAGATGCAGGACAGTGTGTGGGGGAGGGAGACAGACTGAGATGCACTTAGAGAGAGATAATGACATGTGTGGGGACATCGGAGAGAGTTACAAGATGCAGGACAGTGTGTGGGGGAGGGAGACAGACTGAGATGCACTTAGAGAGAGATAATGACATGTGTGGGGACATCGGAGAGAGTTACAAGATGCAGGACAGTGTGTGGGGGAAGGAGACAGACTGAGATGCACTTAGAGAGAGATAATGACATGTGTGGGGACATCGGAGAGAGTTACAAGATGCAGGACAGTGTGTGGGGGAGGAAGACAGACTGAGATGCACTTAGAGAGAGATAATGACATGTGTGGGGACATCGGAGAGAGTTACAAGATGCAGGACAGTGTGTGGGGGAGGGAGACAGACTGAGATGCACTTAGAGAGAGATAATGACATGTGTGGGGACATCGGAGAGAGTTACAAGATGCAGGACAGTGTGTGGGGGAGGGAGACAGACTGAGATGCACTTAGAGAGAGATAATGACATGTGTGGGGACATCGGAGAGAGTTACAAGATGCAGGACAGTGTGTGGGGGAGGGAGACAGACTGAGATGCACTTAGAGAGAGATAATGACATGTGTGGGACATCGGAGAGAGTTACAAGATGCAGGACAGTGTGTGGGGGAGGGAGACAGACTGAGATGCACTTAGAGAGAGATAATGACATGTGTGGGGACATCGGAGAGAGTTACAAGATGCAGGACAGTGTGTGGGGGAGGGAGACAGACTGAGATGCACTTAGAGAGAGATAATGACATGTGTGGGGACATCGGAGAGAGTTACAAGATGCAGGTCCGTGTGTGGGGGAGGGAGACAGACTGAGATGCACTTAGAGAGAGATAATGACATGTGTGGGGACATCGGAGAGAGTTACAAGATGCAGGACCGTGTGTGGGGGAGGGAGACAGACTGAGATGCACTTAGAGAGAGATAATGACATGTGTGGGGACATCGGAGAGAGTTACAAGATGCAGGACAGTGTGTGGGGGAGGGAGACAGACTGAGATGCACTTAGAGAGAGATAATGACATGTGTGGAGACATCGGAGAGAGTTACAAGATGCAGGACAGTGTGTGGGGGAGGGAGACAGACTGAGATGCACTTAGAGAGAGATAATGACATGTGTGGGGACATCGGAGAGAGTTACAAGATGCAGGACAGTGTGTGGGGGAGGGAGACAGACTGAGATGCACTTAGAGAGAGATAATGACATGTGTGGGGACATCGGAGAGAGTTACAAGATGCAGGACAGTGTGTGGGGGAGGGAGACAGACTGAGATGCACTTAGAGAGAGATAATGACATGTGTGGGGACATCGGAGAGAGTTACAAGATGCAGGACAGTGTGTGGGGGAGGGAGACAGACTGAGATGCACTTAGAGAGAGATAATGACATGTGTGGGGACATCGGAGAGAGTTACAAGATGCAGGACAGTGTGTGGGGGAGGGAGACAGACTGAGATGCACTTAGAGAGAGATAATGACATGTGTGGGGACATCGGAGAGAGTTACAAGATGCAGGCCAGTGTGTGGGGGAGGGAGACAGACTGAGATGCACTTAGAGAGAGATAATGACATGTGTGGGGACATCGGAGAGAGTTACAAGATGCAGGACAGTGTGTGGGGGAGGGAGACAGACTGAGATGCACTTAGAGAGAGATAATGACATGTGTGGGGACATCGGAGAGAGTTACAAGATGCAGGACAGTGTGTAGGGGAGGGAGACAGACTGAGATGCACTTAGAGAGAGATAATGACATGTGTGGGGACATCGGAGAGAGTTACAAGATGCAGGACCGTGTGTGGGGGAGGGAGACAGACTGAGATGCACTTAGAGAGAGATAATGACATGTGTGGGGACATCGGAGAGAGTTACAAGATGCAGGACAGTGTGTGGGGGAGGGAGACAGACTGAGATGCACTTAGAGAGAGATAATGACATGTGTGGGGACATCGGAGAGAGTTACAAGATGCAGGCCAGTGTGTGGGGGAGGGAGACAGACTGAGATGCACTTAGAGAGAGATAATGACATGTGTGGGGACATCGGAGAGAGTTACAAGATGCAGGACAGTGTGTGGGGGAGGGAGACAGACTGAGATGCACTTAGAGAGAGATAATGACATGTGTGGGGACATCGGAGAGAGTTACAAGATGCAGGACAGTGTGTAGGGGAGGGAGACAGACTGAGATGCACTTAGAGAGAGATAATGACATGTGTGGGGACATCGGAGAGAGTTACAAGATGCAGGACCGTGTGTGGGGGAGGGAGACAGACTGAGATGCACTTAGAGAGAGATAATGACATGTGTGGGGACATCGGAGAGAGTTACAAGATGCAGGACAGTGTGTGGGGGAGGGAGACAGACTGAGATGCACTTAGAGAGAGATAATGACATGTGTGGGGACATCGGAGAGAGTTACAAGATGCAGGTCCGTGTGTGGGGGAGGGAGACAGACTGAGATGCACTTAGAGAGAGATAATGACATGTGTGGGGACATCGGAGAGAGTTACAAGATGCAGGACCGTGTGTGGGGGAGGGAGACAGACTGAGATGCACTTAGAGAGAGATAATGACATGTGTGGGGACATCGGAGAGAGTTACAAGATGCAGGACAGTGTGTGGGGGAGGGAGACAGACTGAGATGCACTTAGAGAGAGATAATGACATGTGTGGAGACATCGGAGAGAGTTACAAGATGCAGGACAGTGTGTGGGGGAGGGAGACAGACTGAGATGCACTTAGAGAGAGATAATGACATGTGTGGGGACATCGGAGAGAGTTACAAGATGCAGGACAGTGTGTGGGGGAGGGAGACAGACTGAGATGCACTTAGAGAGAGATAATGACATGTGTGGGGACATCGGAGAGAGTTACAAGATGCAGGACAGTGTGTGGGGGAGGGAGACAGACTGAGATGCACTTAGAGAGAGATAATGACATGTGTGGGGACATCGGAGAGAGTTACAAGATGCAGGACAGTGTGTGGGGGAGGGAAACAGACTGAGATGCACTTAGAGAGAGATAATGACATGTGTGGGACATCGGAGAGAGTTACAAGATGCAGGACAGTGTGTGGGGGAGGGCGACAGACTGAGATGCACTTAGAGAGAGATAATGACATGTGTGGGGACATCGGAGAGAGTTACAAGATGCAGGACAGTGTGTGGGGGAGGGAGACAGACTGAGATGCACTTAGAGAGAGATAATGACATGTGTGGGGACATCGGAGAGAGTTACAAGATGCAGGACAGTGTGTGGGGGAGGGAGACAGACTGAGATGCACTTAGAGAGAGTTAATGACATGTGTGGGGACATCGGAGAGAGTTACAAGATGCAGGACAGTGTGTGGGGGAGTGAGACAGACTGAGATGCACTTAGAGAGGGATAATGACATGTGTGGGGACATCGGAGAGAGTTACAAGATGCAGGACAGTGTGTGGGGGAGGGAGACAGACTGAGATGCACTTAGAGAGAGATAATGACATGTGTGGGGACATCGGAGAGAGTTACAAGATGCAGGACAGTGTGTGGGGGAGGGAGACAGACTGAGATGCACTTAGAGAGAGATAATGACATGTGTGGGGACATCGGAGAGAGTTACAAGATGCAGGACAGTGTGTGGGGGAGGGAGACAGACTGAGATGCACTTAGAGAGATAATGACATGTGTGGGGACATCGGAGAGAGTTACAAGATGCAGGACAGTGTGTGGGGGAGGGAGACAGACTGAGATGCACTTAGAGAGAGATAATGACATGTGTGGAGACATCGGAGAGAGTTACAAGATGCAGGACAGTGTGTGGGGGAGGGAGACAGACTGAGATGCACTTAGAGAGAGATAATGACATGTGTGGGGACATCGGAGAGAGTTACAAGATGCAGGACAGTGTGTGGGGGAGGGAGACAGACTGAGATGCACTTAGAGAGAGATAATGACATGTGTGGGGACATCGGAGAGAGTTACAAGATGCAGGACAGTGTGTGGGGGAGGGAGACAGACTGAGATGCACTTAGAGAGAGATAATGACATGTGTGGGACATCGGAGAGAGTTACAAGATGCAGGACAGTGTGTGGGGGAGGGCGACAGACTGAGATGCACTTAGAGAGAGATAATGACATGTGTGGGGACATCGGAGAGAGTTACAAGATGCAGGACAGTGTGTGGGGGAGGGAGACAGACTGAGATGCACTTAGAGAGAGATAATGACATGTGTGGGGACATCGGAGAGAGTTACAAGATGCAGGACAGTGTGTGGGGGAGGGAGACAGACTGAGATGCACTTAGAGAGAGATAATGACATGTGTGGGGACATCGGAGAGAGTTACAAGATGCAGGACAGTGTGTGGGGGAGGGAGACAGACTGAGATGCACTTAGAGAGAGATAATGACATGTGTGGGGACATCGGAGAGAGTTACAAGATGCAGGACAGTGTGTGGGGGAGGGAGACAGACTGAGATGCACTTAGAGAGAGATAATGACATGTGTGGGGACATCGGAGAGAGTTACAAGATGCAGGACAGTGTGTGGGGGAGTGAGACAGACTGAGATGCACTTAGAGAGAGATAATGAC
This sequence comes from Leuctra nigra, assembly GCA_934045905.1. Taxonomy (NCBI): domain Eukaryota; kingdom Metazoa; phylum Arthropoda; class Insecta; order Plecoptera; family Leuctridae; genus Leuctra; species Leuctra nigra. The sequence continues at coordinate 3,387,084 of OW203769.1, read as the reverse complement.
ATGTGTGGGGACATCGGAGAGAGTTACAAGATGCAGGACAGTGTGTGGGGGAGGGAGACAGACTGAGATGCACTTAGAGAGAGATAATGACATGTGTGGGGACATCGGAGAGAGTTACAAGATGCAGGACAGTGTGTGGGGGAGGGAGACAGACTGAGATGCACTTAGAGAGAGATAATGACATGTGTGGGGACATCGGAGAGAGTTACAAGATGCAGGACAGTGTGTGGGGGAGGGAGACAGACTGAGATGCACTTAGAGAGAGATAATGACATGTGTGGGGACATCGGAGAGAGTTACAAGATGCAGGACAGTGTGTGGGGGAGGGAGACAGACTGAGATGCACTTAGAGAGAGATAATGACATGTGTGGGGACATCGGAGAGAGTTACAAGATGCAGGACCGTGTGTGGGGGAGGGAGACAGACTGAGATGCACTTAGAGAGAGATAATGACATGTGTGGGGACATCGGAGAGTGTTACAAGATGCAGGACAGTGTGTGGGGGAGGGAGACAGACTGAGATGCACTTAGAGAGAGATAATGACATGTGTGGGGACATCGGAGAGAGTTACAAGATGCAGGACAGTGTGTGGGGGAGGAAGACAGACTGAGATGCACTTAGAGAGAGATAATGACATGTGTGGGGACATCGGAGAGAGTTACAAGATGCAGGTCCGTGTGTGGGGGAGGGAGACAGACTGAGATGCACTTAGAGAGAGATAATGACATGTGTGGGGACATCGGAGAGAGTTACAAGATGCAGGACCGTGTGTGGGGGAGGGAGACAGACTGAGATGCACTTAGAGAGAGATAATGACATGTGTGGGGACATCGGAGAGAGTTACAAGATGCAGGACAGTGTGTGGGGGAGGGAGACAGACTGAGATGCACTTAGAGAGAGATAATGACATGTGTGGAGACATCGGAGAGAGTTACAAGATGCAGGACAGTGTGTGGGGGAGGGAGATAGACTGAGATGCACTTAGAGAGAGATAATGACATGTGTGGGGACATCGGAGAGAGTTACAAGATGCAGGACAGTGTGTGGGGGAGGGAGACAGACTGAGATGCACTTAGAGAGAGATAATGACATGTGTGGGGACATCGGAGAGAGTTACAAGATGCAGGACAGTGTGTGGGGGAGGGAGACAGACTGAGATGCACTTAGAGAGAGATAATGACATGTGTGGGTCATCGGAGAGAGTTACAAGATGCAGGACAGTGTGTGGGGGAGGGCGACAGACTGAGATGCACTTAGAGAGAGATAATGACATGTGTGGGGACATCGGAGAGAGTTACAAGATGCAGGACAGTGTGTGGGGGAGGGAGACAGACTGAGATGCACTTAGAGAGAGATAATGACATGTGTGGGGACATCGGAGAGAGTTACAAGATGCAGGACAGTGTGTGGGGGAGGGAGACAGACTGAGATGCACTTAGAGAGAGATAATGACATGTGTGGGGACATCGGAGAGAGTTACAAGATGCAGGACAGTTTGTGGGGGAGGGAGACAGACTGAGATGCACTTAGAGAGAGATAATGACATGTGTGGGGACATCGGAGAGAGTTACAAGATGCAGGACAGTGTGTGGGGGAGGGAGACAGACTGAGATGCACTTAGAGAGAGATAATGACATGTGTGGGGACATCGGAGAGAGTTACAAGATGCAGGTCCGTGTGTGGGGGAGGGAGACAGACTGAGATGCACTTAGAGAGAGATAATGACATGTGTGGGGACATCGGAGAGAGTTACAAGATGCAGGACAGTGTGTGGGGGAGGAAGACAGACTGAGATGCACTTAGAGAGAGATAATGACATGTGTGGGGACATCGGAGAGAGTTACAAGATGCAGGACAGTGTGTGGTGGAGGGAGACAGACTGAGATGCACTTAGAGAGAGATAATGACATGTGTGGGGACATCGGAGAGAGTTACAAGATGCAGGACAGTGTGTGGGGGAGGGAGACAGACTGAGATGCACTTAGAGAGAGATAATGACATGTGTGGGGACATCGGAGAGAGTTACAAGATGCAGGACAGTGTGTGGGGGAGGGAGACAGACTGAGATGCACTTAGAGAGAGATAATGACATGTGTGGGACATCGGAGAGAGTTACAAGATGCAGGACAGTGTGTGGGGGAGGGCGACAGACTGAGATGCACTTAGAGAGAGATAATGACATGTGTGGGGACATCGGAGAGAGTTACAAGATGCAGGACAGTGTGTGGGGGAGGGAGACAGACTGAGATGCACTTAGAGAGAGATAATGACATGTGTGGGGACATCGGAGAGAGTTACAAGATGCAGGACAGTGTGTGGGGGAGGGAGACAGACTGAGATGCACTTAGAGAGAGATAATGACATGTGTGGGGACATCGGAGAGAGTTACAAGATGCAGGACAGTGTGTGGGGGAGTGAGACAGACTGAGATGCACTTAGAGAGAGATAATGACATGTGTGGGGACATCGGAGAGAGTTACAAGATGCAGGACAGTGTGTGGGGGAGGGAGACAGACTGAGATGCACTTAGAGAGAGATAATGACATGTGTGGGGACATCGGAGAGAGTTACAAGATGCAGGACAGTGTGTGGGGGAGGGAGACAGACTGAGATGCACTTAGAGAGAGATAATGACATGTGTGGGGACATCGGAGAGAGTTACAAGATGCAGGACAGTGTGTGGGGAAGGGAGAGAGACTGAGATGCACTTAGAGAGAGATAATGACATGTGTGGGGACATCGGAGAGAGTTACAAGATGCAGGACAGTGTGTAGGGGAGGGAGACAGACTGAGATGCACTTAGAGAGAGATAATGACATGTGTGGGGACATCGGAGAGAGTTACAAGATGCAGGACCGTGTGTGGGGGAGGGAGACAGACTGAGATGCACTTAGAGAGAGATAATGACATGTGTGGGGACATCGGAGAGAGTTACAAGATGCAGGACAGTGTGTGGGGGAGGGAGACAGACTGAGATGCACTTAGAGAGAGATAATGACATGTGTGGGGACATCGGAGAGAGTTACAAGATGCAGGACAGTGTGTGGGGGAGGGAGACAGACTGAGATGCACTTAGAGAGAGATAATGACATGTGTGGGGACATCGGAGAGAGTTACAAGATGCAGGACAGTGTGTGGGGGAGGGAGACAGACTGAGATGCACTTAGAGAGAGATAATGACATGTGTGGGGACATCGGAGAGAGTTACAAGATGCAGGACAGTGTGTGGGGGAGGAAGACAGACTGAGATGCACTTAGAGAGAGATAATGACATGTGTGGGGACATCGGAGAGAGTTACAAGATGCAGGACAGTGTGTGGGGGAGGGAGACAGACTGAGATGCACTTAGAGAGAGATAATGACATGTGTGGGGACATCGGAGAGAGTTACAAGATGCAGGACAGTGTGTGGGGGAGGGAGACAGACTGAGATGCACTTAGAGAGAGATAATGACATGTGTGGGGACATCGGAGAGAGTTACAAGATGCAGGACAGTGTGTGGGGGAGGGAGACAGACTGAGATGCACTTAGAGAGAGATAATGACATGTGTGGGGACATCGGAGAGAGTTACAAGATGCAGGACAGTGTGTGGGGGAGGGAGACAGACTGAGATGCACTTAGAGAGAGATAATGACATGTGTGGGGACATCGGAGAGAGTTACAAGATGCAGGACAGTGTGTGGGGGAGGGAGACAGACTGAGATGCACTTAGAGAGAGATAATGACATGTGTGGGGACATCGGAGAGAGTTACAAGATGCAGGACAGTGTGTGGGGGAAGGAGACAGACTGAGATGCACTTAGAGAGAGATAATGACATGTGTGGGGACATCGGAGAGAGTTACAAGATGCAGGACAGTGTGTGGGGGAGGAAGACAGACTGAGATGCACTTAGAGAGAGATAATGACATGTGTGGGGACATCGGAGAGAGTTACAAGATGCAGGACAGTGTGTGGGGGAGGGAGACAGACTGAGATGCACTTAGAGAGAGATAATGACATGTGTGGGGACATCGGAGAGAGTTACAAGATGCAGGACAGTGTGTGGGGGAGGGAGACAGACTGAGATGCACTTAGAGAGAGATAATGACATGTGTGGGGACATCGGAGAGAGTTACAAGATGCAGGACAGTGTGTGGGGGAGGGAGACAGACTGAGATGCACTTAGAGAGAGATAATGACATGTGTGGGACATCGGAGAGAGTTACAAGATGCAGGACAGTGTGTGGGGGAGGGAGACAGACTGAGATGCACTTAGAGAGAGATAATGACATGTGTGGGGACATCGGAGAGAGTTACAAGATGCAGGACAGTGTGTGGGGGAGGGAGACAGACTGAGATGCACTTAGAGAGAGATAATGACATGTGTGGGGACATCGGAGAGAGTTACAAGATGCAGGTCCGTGTGTGGGGGAGGGAGACAGACTGAGATGCACTTAGAGAGAGATAATGACATGTGTGGGGACATCGGAGAGAGTTACAAGATGCAGGACCGTGTGTGGGGGAGGGAGACAGACTGAGATGCACTTAGAGAGAGATAATGACATGTGTGGGGACATCGGAGAGAGTTACAAGATGCAGGACAGTGTGTGGGGGAGGGAGACAGACTGAGATGCACTTAGAGAGAGATAATGACATGTGTGGAGACATCGGAGAGAGTTACAAGATGCAGGACAGTGTGTGGGGGAGGGAGACAGACTGAGATGCACTTAGAGAGAGATAATGACATGTGTGGGGACATCGGAGAGAGTTACAAGATGCAGGACAGTGTGTGGGGGAGGGAGACAGACTGAGATGCACTTAGAGAGAGATAATGACATGTGTGGGACATCGGAGAGAGTTACAAGATGCAGGACAGTGTGTGGGGGAGGGCGACAGACTGAGATGCACATAGAGAGAGATAATGACATGTGTGGGGACATCGGAGAGAGTTACAAGATGCAGGACAGTGTGTGGGGGAGGGAGACAGACTGAGATGCACTTAGAGAGAGATAATGACATGTGTGGGGACATCGGAGAGAGTTACAAGATGCAGGACAGTGTGTGGGGGAGGGAGACAGACTGAGATGCACTTAGAGAGAGATAATGACATGTGTGGGGACATCGGAGAGAGTTACAAGATGCAGGACAGTGTGTGGGGGAGTGAGACAGACTGAGATGCACTTAGAGAGAGATAATGACATGTGTGGGGACATCGGAGAGAGTTACAAGATGCAGGACAGTGTGTGGGGGAGGGAGACAGACTGAGATGCACTTAGAGAGAGATAATGACATGTGTGGGGACATCGGAGAGAGTTACAAGATGCAGGACAGTGTGTGGGGGAGGGAGACAGACTGAGATGCACTTAGAGAGAGATAATGACATGTGTGGGGACATCGGAGAGAGTTACAAGATGCAGGACAGTGTGTGGGGGAGGGAGACAGACTGAGATGCACTTAGAGAGAGATAATGACATGTGTGGGGACATCGGAGAGAGTTACAAGATGCAGGCCAGTGTGTGGGGGAGGGAGACAGACTGAGATGCACTTAGAGAGAGATAATGACATGTGTGGGGACATCGGAGAGAGTTACAAGATGCAGGACAGTGTGTGGGGGAGGGAGACAGACTGAGATGCACTTAGAGAGAGATAATGACATGTGTGGGGACATCGGAGAGAGTTACAAGATGCCGGACAGTGTGTGGGGGAGGGAGACAGACTGAGATGCACTTAGAGAGAGATAATGACATGTGTGGAGACATCGGAGAGAGTTACAAGATGCAGGACAGTGTGTGGGGGAGGGAGACAGACTGAGATGCACTTAGAGAGAGATAATGACATGTGTGGGGACATCGGAGAGAGTTACAAGATGCAGGACAGTGTGTGGGGGAGGGAGACAGACTGAGATGCACTTAGAGAGAGATAATGACATGTGTGGGGACATCGGAGAGAGTTACAAGATGCAGGACAGTGTGTGGGGGAGGGAGACAGACTGAGATGCACTTAGAGAGAGATAATGACATGTGTGGGGACATCGGAGAGAGTTACAAGATGCAGGACAGTGTGTGGGGGAGGGAAACAGACTGAGATGCACTTAGAGAGAGATAATGACATGTGTGGGACATCGGAGAGAGTTACAAGATGCAGGACAGTGTGTGGGGGAGGGCGACAGACTGAGATGCACTTAGAGAGAGATAATGACATGTGTGGGGACATCGGAGAGAGTTACAAGATGCAGGACAGTGTGTGGGGGAGGGAGACAGACTGAGATGCACTTAGAGAGAGATAATGACATGTGTGGGGACATCGGAGAGAGTTACAAGATGCAGGACAGTGTGTGGGGGAGGGAGACAGACTGAGATGCACTTAGAGAGAGATAATGACATGTGTGGGGACATCGGAGAGAGTTACAAGATGCCGGACAGTGTGTGGGGGAGGGAGACAGACTGAGATGCACTTAGAGAGAGATAATGACATGTGTGGAGACATCGGAGAGAGTTACAAGATGCAGGACAGTGTGTGGGGGAGGGAGACAGACTGAGATGCACTTAGAGAGAGATAATGACATGTGTGGGGACATCGGAGAGAGTTACAAGATGCAGGACAGTGTGTGGGGGAGGGAGACAGACTGAGATGCACTTAGAGAGAGATAATGACATGTGTGGGGACATCGGAGAGAGTTACAAGATGCAGGACAGTGTGTGGGGGAGGGAGACAGACTGAGATGCACTTAGAGAGAGATAATGACATGTGTGGGGACATCGGAGAGAGTTACAAGATGCAGGACAGTGTGTGGGGGAGGGAAACAGACTGAGATGCACTTAGAGAGAGATAATGACATGTGTGGGACATCGGAGAGAGTTACAAGATGCAGGACAGTGTGTGGGGGAGGGCGACAGACTGAGATGCACTTAGAGAGAGATAATGACATGTGTGGGGACATCGGAGAGAGTTACAAGATGCAGGACAGTGTGTGGGGGAGGGAGACAGACTGAGATGCACTTAGAGAGAGATAATGACATGTGTGGGGACATCGGAGAGAGTTACAAGATGCAGGACAGTGTGTGGGGGAGGGAGACAGACTGAGATGCACTTAGAGAGAGATAATGACATGTGTGGGGACATCGGAGAGAGTTACAAGATGCAGGACAGTGTGTGGGGGAGTGAGACAGACTGAGATGCACTTAGAGAGAGATAATGACATGTGTGGGGACATCGGAGAGAGTTACAAGATGCAGGACAGTGTGTGGGGGAGGGAGACAGACTGAGATGCACTTAGAGAGAGATAATGACATGTGTGGGGACATCGGAGAGAGTTACAAGATGCAGGACAGTGTGTGGGGGAGGGAGACAGACTGAGATGCACTTAGAGAGAGATAATGACATGTGTGGGGACATCGGAGAGAGTTACAAGATGCAGGACAGTGTGTGGGGGAGGGAGACAGACTGAGATGCACTTAGAGAGATAATGACATGTGTGGGGACATCGGAGAGAGTTACAAGATGCAGGACAGTGTGTGGGGGAGGGAGACAGACTGAGATGCACTTAGAGAGAGATAATGACATGTGTGGAGACATCGGAGAGAGTTACAAGATGCAGGACAGTGTGTGGGGGAGGGAGACAGACTGAGATGCACTTAGAGAGAGATAATGACATGTGTGGGGACATCGGAGAGAGTTACAAGATGCAGGACAGTGTGTGGGGGAGGGAGACAGACTGAGATGCACTTAGAGAGAGATAATGACATGTGTGGGGACATCGGAGAGAGTTACAAGATGCAGGACAGTGTGTGGGGGAGGGAGACAGACTGAGATGCACTTAGAGAGAGATAATGACATGTGTGGGACATCGGAGAGAGTTACAAGATGCAGGACAGTGTGTGGGGGAGGGCGACAGACTGAGATGCACTTAGAGAGAGATAATGACATGTGTGGGGACATCGGAGAGAGTTACAAGATGCAGGACAGTGTGTGGGGGAGGGAGACAGACTGAGATGCACTTAGAGAGAGATAATGACATGTGTGGGGACATCGGAGAGAGTTACAAGATGCAGGACAGTGTGTGGGGGAGGGAGACAGACTGAGATGCACTTAGAGAGAGATAATGACATGTGTGGGGACATCGGAGAGAGTTACAAGATGCAGGACAGTGTGTGGGGGAGGGAGACAGACTGAGATGCACTTAGAGAGAGATAATGACATGTGTGGGGACATCGGAGAGAGTTACAAGATGCAGGACAGTGTGTGGGGGAGGGAGACAGACTGAGATGCACTTAGAGAGAGATAATGACATGTGTGGGGACATCGGAGAGAGTTACAAGATGCAGGACAGTGTGTGGGGGAGTGAGACAGACTGAGATGCACTTAGAGAGAGATAATGACATGTGTGGGGACATCGGAGAGAGTTACAAGATGCAGGACAGTGTGTGGGGGAGGGAGACAGACTGAGATGCACTTAGAGAGAGATAATGACATGTGTGGGGACATCGGAGAGAGTTACAAGATGCAGGACAGTGTGTGGGGGAGGGAGACAGACTGAGATGCACTTAGAGAGAGATAATGACATGTGTGGGGACATCGGAGAGAGTTACAAGATGCAGGACAGTGTGTGGGGGAGGGAGACAGACTGAGATGCACTTAGAGAGAGATAATGACATGTGTGGGGACATCGGAGAGAGTTACAAGATGCAGGACAGTGTGTGGGGGAGGGAGACAGACTGAGATGCACTTAGAGAGAGATAATGACATGTGTGGGGACATCGGAGAGAGTTACAAGATGCAGGACCGTGTGTGGGGGAGGGAGACAGACTGAGATGCACTTAGAGAGAGATAATGACATGTGTGGGGACATCGGAGAGAGTTACAAGATGCAGGACAGTGTGTGGGGGAGGGAGACAGACTGAGATGCACTTAGAGAGAGATAATGACATGTGTGGGGACATCGGAGAGAGTTACAAGATGCAGGACAGTGTGTGGGGGAGGAAGACAGACTGAGATGCACTTAGAGAGAGATAATGACATGTGTGGGGACATCGGAGAGAGTTACAAGATGCAGGACAGTGTGTGGGGGAGGGAGACAGACTGAGATGCACTTAGAGAGAGATAATGACATGTGTGGGGACATCGGAGAGAGTTACAAGATGCAGGTCCGTGTGTGGGGGAGGGAGACAGACTGAGATGCACTTAGAGAGAGATAATGACATGTGTGGGGACATCGGAGAGAGTTACAAGATGCAGGACCGTGTGTGGGGGAGGGAGACAGACTGAGATGCACTTAGAGAGAGATAATGACATGTGTGGGGACATCGGAGAGAGTTACAAGATGCAGGACAGTGTGTGGGGGAGGGAGACAGACTGAGATGCACTTAGAGAGAGATAATGACATGTGTGGAGACATCGGAGAGAGTTACAAGATGCAGGACAGTGTGTGGGGGAGGGAGACAGACTGAGATGCACTTAGAGAGAGATAATGACATGTGTGGGGACATCGGAGAGAGTTACAAGATGCAGGACAGTGTGTGGGGGAGGGAGACAGACTGAGATGCACTTAGAGAGAGATAATGACATGTGTGGGGACATCGGAGAGAGTTACAAGATGCAGGACAGTGTGTGGGGGAGGGAGACAGACTGAGATGCACTTAGAGAGAGATAATGACATGTGTGGGTCATCGGAGAGAGTTACAAGATGCAGGACAGTGTGTGGGGGAGGGCGACAGACTGAGATGCACTTAGAGAGAGATAATGACATGTGTGGGGACATCGGAGAGAGTTACAAGATGCAGGACAGTGTGTGGGGGAGGGAGACAGACTGAGATGCACTTAGAGAGAGATAATGACATGTGTGGGGACATCGGAGAGAGTTACAAGATGCAGGACAGTGTGTGGGGGAGGGAGACAGACTGAGATGCACTTAGAGAGAGATAATGACATGTGTGGGGACATCGGAGAGAGTTACAAGATGCAGGACAGTTTGTGGGGGAGGGAGACAGACTGAGATGCACTTAGAGAGAGATAATGACATGTGTGGGGACATCGGAGAGAGTTACAAGATGCAGGACAGTGTGTGGGGGAGGGAGACAGACTGAGATGCACTTAGAGAGAGATAATGACATGTGTGGGGACATCGGAGAGAGTTACAAGATGCAGGACAGTGTGTGGGGGAGGGAGACAGACTGAGATGCACTTAGAGAGAGATAATGACATGTGTGTCAAGACAAGGAACAACGACAGTTTTCACATGTGTCAAAATATATATTTTTAATAATCTCGTACCACTTGTGGATAATACTGATTTTTAATTTATTTATTTTTGAAATAATTGTATACAAGGTAACATTACAAGTATGAAGAATTGAGAAGAAACCACGTTAAAAAAAATTACAAAATATCAGACTATACACCAATACTATCAATATCAAAGATATTGATATTTCTAAAAATAGACTAAAAAGGTATTAAAAAATAAAAATATTTTCAACTTTACACCATTTTAATTATAGGTAATTTGAAAATGTATCGTTTTTGTCTATTCTCTTTAACTGTATAGGTATCCGTTTTTTAAAAATGGTAAGGTAATATTGGAAATTATCTAAATTATTCGATATTTCAACAAATATCAATACTTTTTCTTTATCGAATATCGATATCACAGTCCGGATTGCTCAATACCTAGCTGAAGCAACATTCTTTCCAAACATCTAGAAATGAAAACTACTACTTCTGACAAAATTGCTGTTTTGGCTCAACGAGCCAACAAGTTTTTGCAGTTTAAGTTTGTCTGCACGTGATCCATTTCTAAATGGACAAATATAACCCTGTTCAGGTTTAACACGACATAACCCAGACATTCTCCATTCATTTTCCCGAAATGTAAAGTAATTCGTTATTTTTCCGTTCGCTCCGCAAATAAAGAAGCCCGACTTTTCCCGAACAAAGCATCTTCGTCCCGAACTCTGACAAAACACAGAATGAACCGCTGCGAGCTCTGAACCAATCAGCGGACTGGAATGTCGGGGTGTTTTTATACCAGATCCTTGCACAATGAACACACGTTTTTAAAACAAAACCCAAAGCAATCTGAACGTATTATTACAAACGAGCGCAGAAAAAGGTTTCCGAGAGAATGGTTGTTTAAAATCTTATATTCTGTGCCAAGGCGGCCCACGTTCTACTTGCATGTGCCAGAGTGCGCCACATACTACTTAAATTCAAAGCTTTAGCTGGACTCAGACTTACCACTCACCAAGTAGTTTAACTTATCATTTAATCTTTAAAAAGAAAATAGTTTTGCTTAGATCTGTATTTTTGTCAGTACGTATTTGTTGAAACGTTTATGGCCGGTTATTGAATGCTGTATACTACCTACAGCGTTAAATAAAAAAAATGTGTGGACTAAAAACCAATAACAAAGTAACTTACACATGTTTTGAAAGATTCATGACTATCATTATTAAAGCAATTAAAAGTATTGGGATATTTCGTCACGTTTTTGTAAAATTATTTATTATTTTGTCTACAGTTTCGATTTTTATATTAAAATCTTCCTCAGGATAAAACTTTACAAATTTATAAATTTATAAAATTTAATTTATTATTTATTATTATTTATATATTTATAAATTTGTAAAGTTTTGTCCAGAGGAAGATTTTAATATAAAAATCGAAACTGTAGACAAAATAATAAATAATTTTAAAAAAACATGACGAAATATTCCAATACTTTCAATTGCTTTAACAAAGTAACTGTTAAAACTTAAGAATTGACTTAAAAGAACATTGAAAACCGGCAAGGAGGGCTGAGGCTGATTTTATTTTATTGATTATAATCAATATTTATTACTTTTACTGAAAAAAAAAATAATCACGGGAGGTATAGGAATATCATTTTTATTTTGATTACTATCTGTTAAAATAGCACACAAATTAGTATATCCCAACATATTGTACCGAAGTGCACCACATTCTCCTTCCCATACCGACACGCCTCACATTCCACTCACTTCACCAGTGGCGCTATCTCTGATGCCAACCCAGCATCTCGTCACGACTCTGCTATTCGCACTAGCGCGTGCGCGGTCACGATCTCGTGCACAATCATTTGCATCGGGCACGTGACCTCTCAACCCTCGCCACGCTCGAGAAGGCTTATAATAATACCAGCTTGACAAGATGCGGTGGACAGATTGTGCCAACAGTACAAGATGAAACACTCAGGGGGCCCGATGGGGGGTTGGACACGGGATATTGACGGGGGGGGGGGGGGGGGGGGGGGGGTGAAATGTGCGCTGCGGTGGGGTTCTCAAGTGGTAGAAATGTAAAGGGGTAGGCATGCAGACGAATTCCTTGGGATCAAGTGTCTCGGGTTCGAGATAATATATGTACCTCCTCAGAGGTAGAAGGCCGGAAGTATATTTACTCGGTTTTTCGTGGCTGACTTCTTGATTATGGAACTCTCTCTAGTTGTAGAATGGACAAAATCGTGGTATATTGATGTGGGATGAATAGTTTTCAAGTAATTGATATCCCCATAAAAAACACTTCGTGTAAAAATACCAGCCAAGTCTCTTCAACTAAAAAAAAATATGAAATCTAAAAATTCTGCACTGAAAAGTAGTGATATCAAAAAATTTGCCAAGTCAAAACTTTATTTGAAAATCAAAAAATACTTGGCGCATCGTGTATATAAATAGCTTAGAAGTACAGGGCAGATATAAAATATACATCAAATATAATAGTAAACCTATAATGCCCTAAAAAAACGATGCGCCAAGTATTTTTTGATTTTCAAATAAAGTTTTGACTTGGCTAATATTTTGATATCACTACTTTTCAGTGCAGAATTTTTAGATTTCATTTTTTTTTTAGTTGAAGAGACTTGGCTGGTATTTTTACACGAAGTGTTTTTTATGGGGATATCACTTATTTTTTTAGTTTATTCTTACAACTTGTGACACATATCGAATGAACAATTACTAAATCCTTTAAAAAAAATCACCCTTTACAATTTGGTTAGGTACTACTAATAAAAACAGCGTATGGTTCTAAATATTTGCTTTAAATGATCTTTTATGAAGAATAGCAAAGGTTTCATTCCAATCGGTCAACCCAGTTCCGAGATATGGCAACACTTCGGTTTTCAAAATGGCTGCTGAACGTACTGCACTGCCACATAGAATTTATAGCAATAAATGATGTGTATCATTTTAAGTTTTCTGAATATGTATTTATTGTATAGGAGGGGATTATAATAATTTATAAATTTTATTGACGGCATTTCCGGTCTCATAAATAGGAAAATTCTAGTTTGACTGTTCCTATTCCATAGAGATGGCCTTCCGAATCGTTTGGCGCTAGTTTCATACTGATTTGTCTACCAGTTTTCGAGATATGACGTTACTTCCGGTTTCAAAATGGCGGCTGAATTCTCTGACCCCTTGAATTATAATTTAAACCTGATTACATTTTATTATAAGCTGTCTCAAATAGTATATTCATTGCATCAAAATGTAAATTTGTGAGATTATTAAAATGTGTGACGTCATTTCCGGTTTTGGTATGGGAAACTGCAAATATTATTGATGATAATACATAAAGATGACCGTCTAAATTGTTTAGCGCTGGTATCGTTCAAATCTATTAAACCGTTATTGAGATATGATGTCACTTCCGGTTTCAAAATGGCGTCTTCCGGTTGGTTTTATAACAAGTCACATGAGATGTCAAAAGTACATACGTTACATAAATATCAAAATAATCGGATCAACCTTAGTCGCCGAAATGCCAATCGATGTATTTCAAATTTCATGACGTCATTTCCGGTTTCATTAACATAAAATTTAGTCTGTTGCTCTCTATAATCCATAAAGTTGACCGTCCGAATCGTTTGGCGCTATTTTCGTTCCAATCAGCTCAGCCGTTGTCGAGATATGATGTCACTTCCGGTTTCAAAATGGCGGCACAAAAAAAGTCAAGGGGGGAGGGCAAATCAGTCGCCAAAAGTGCACACGTGGTAAAAATTTCAGATTAATCGGTTCTGCCGTTAAGGCTGTGGCCTTGTTACCGGATTTGAATTCCAGGAGACTACTACTTTGATAATGATGGAAAATTTAGTGAATCTCTCACTTAGGGATGGTGTTTCAGAGGTAACCTGCGAAATAAAAACGCGCAACCCGACTGGGAATCGAATACTATAGGTCAGATACTCTGACTCGCAAGAGTTGTATGGCAACCCAACCTGCTGATTAAGAATGCGCCCCGCTAGCTTAATGGTTAAAGCATAGGGCCGGAAACCCGAAGGATCTGGGTTCGATTCCCAGTCGGGGTGCGCGTTTTTATTTCGCAGGTTACCTCTGAGACTACTACTACTAAGATTAAAACCGCCCTAAAACACGGTTTTCACGGCCCTCTAGCTCGCAAAGGCCGTAACCTATTGTTCCCAAATTTGGTATATGTTGTAGGGTGGGCCATAGCTCGAAATTAAGATATATCGCAACAATGTGAGATTTCCCAATTTTAAGATCCAGTAGGCCGAAAATGCCACTTTGATGCTTACAGTAAAAGTGGGTTTGCTCCAGCCTTTATATGAGAGTGTGCGCGCGCCGTACGACTTGGCTGGCGTGGAGCGACCGCTCCACTAGATAGAAAGATAATTAGAAAACTCCGAATGTTTTGAGACTGTTATATTGGCATTGACGTCATGGGGCTCAGCATTGCCATAGCAACAAAGTATTCACCATGGTAACACATTGTTGTGGACTTAGAAATGACGTCATACATAGATTTTCCCGCCAAAATGTCACATAAAATTTCAATAAGATATTTTTATGAATAAAATAATGTCAACAATGCAATGCCTACAATGCATTCTGCAACAACTACAATAATGCTTGTTGTCACCATTACAAAATGATTCGATGAAGGCGTCAGAATTACTAGTTTTTTGAGCTCACATTGAAATGGACTACCGCCCTTCTACCTTCGAGTCACAGATATTGTAATACAAATGAAAAATGTATCACGTTGATGCGCGTTGATGAGCGAACACCGATACGTGCAAACTTATAGACGCAGGATTTCGTAACGCTCAGAAAACATATTCATCCACAGTGAATTAAAATATGATCCTCTAATCAACAAGTATGTTTTATACTCTGTGTATAACCATAAAGCAAACCCTATCAAGTTGCTGATGATTCCCTTTTTAAAAATGTCAAACTGTATACGTTTCCTACTCATTGGATTGAAAATTTGTTAAAAACGAGGTAGGTTAATGACCATGACCTTATGAACCTTTTAATTATTCAGCCAATTAGCAAAATTGTATTTTAATTCTAACAAATGGGCAGATTTCAAACGAATATCGGGCTGAGTAAAAATGTCAGATCGATCGTTGAAACGGCGACCTACACAACAGAGAAAACAGAGTTTAGTGCCAAATGAGTCAAATGGAGTCGCTCGCTTAATAATGCCATCAATTTCACTCTTAAAACAAGGACAGAAATGTCATTCAATTATGAAATGCACTAGGAAAACGCTTAGTGTACCGCGTTGATGAGCGAGCACGGGTACGTGCAAATTCTCGAACTGGAAATGCGTACACAACGCACAGAAAACATATACATCCATATTGAATTGAAATATGATCCTCTCAATCAACATAAAAGTTTGCTTTTCATTGTCGTGAAAATAGCATCTAAACACCCTGGTACATATAGCAAATCTGGACCCTTACCTAATATCGCCAAATTTCAGTAGCACCGTGTTACTGTAGCACAACTTTTGTTTTAAAAGTTTTAGCCATAAGAGCTAACATTGTCGCCATGGCAACTAGCCGATCGTGCTACAGTAACACGGTGCTACTGAAATATTGGCGATATTAGGTAAGGGTCCAGATTCATGTTGCAGTTATAATTGCATACGTTAACTGATTGGGATGAAAATTTGTAAAATAAGATACATTGTTGGTCTTAATGATCATGCAAAATATGAGTTTCATCAGATTTATCGATGACCATTTTCATTTTTCAGCCTTTCGGGAGATATTTATTTAAATTTTAATACGACTTCTATTGCTCCAGGTAGCAGTAAAAATAACGAAGTCCGTGTCAAAAGAGTCAAAAGGAGACGTTCGCTCAATAAACTGTACCACACCGCGCAATAATGAGAGTATTTTTATCGACCAAAATTTGTAAAATAAGATACATTGTTGGTCTTAATGATCATGCAAAATATGAGTTTCATCAGATTTATCGATGACCATTTTCATTTTTCAGCCTTTCGGGAGATATTTATTTAAATTTTAATACGACTTCTATTGCTCCAGGTAGCAGTAAAAATAACGAAGTCCGTGTCAAAAGAGTCAAAAGGAGACGTTCGCTCAATAAACTGTACCACACCGCGCAATAATGAGAGTATTTTTTAGTGAGTTAACGCGCGAAAGTCGGGGTTTAGTTCGCTCCTGGGGATAATTGTTCTAAATGAAGGATTCTAATATTGCGAGTGTAAATATGTGTTAAAATATTGATAATAAGCTAGTAGAAGCGTTTTGTGTATAAATATAAGTGTTTTTCGAATGTGGTAATAAGGATAATTGTAAAAATGCGTATTACCAGGCGATCGGTGAAGCTTAGTATGGACAAAGCACAGGGTGTGAAGGACAGCGACGCGGTGAAACAACATGTGGGGGAGGAAGGGCCGATGTGTGACGAAGACAAGGGATGGGAAACTGAGAGCGAGAGTGAGATAGAGAGTGTGGGGGGTGACGCGTTTAACCTGCTAGAGGGAGAGGTCAAGACGATGAGTGACAAAGACAATGAGAGGGATGCTGAAAGTGAGAGTGAGTTGGAGACAGATGAGCTGGATACTGACAATTCGTGTGAGGACAATAATGACGTAACGCTATGTAAATATGATGATGGTTCTGATGTATATAAAAGTGAAGAATATCAATACATTGAAAATGTTGGAATAATGAAAGAGGTTACGTTTTTGAGAAAAGAAGTTGAAGAAAGAAAAATGATGTGCGAACTCAGTTTTGAGACCAGAGTTTTTTTAATTGAACAAAAGATCAGTGCAATAGATTCTATTATGCAACAAATTGACAACTTGAGCAATTCTGTGCTCGAGTTGAAGATGGAAAATGCTGATCTCAAGCAGAAACTTGCAGCAGAGACTAACGCAAACTTGGAGGAGAGAAAAAGATTCCTGGAAATGATGCACCAGGTCACAGGCCGGGTGGGGGGTCTGCTGGAGAGAGAGGAGCAAGAGAGACGCGAGACTCGAGAGTGGGCTCTGGACAGAGCGAGGGAGAGAGAGAGCGCGCGGCTCCAGAGGGAAGAAGGAGAGGCGGCAACATCAACTGAGGAGACCGAACAGCTGAGCCAGGAGAAGACGTCCACGGTGTGCAAGACGGTGCGGGTGGTCAGGGGTGATTTGTTCGCCACTGACGAGTCAACTGCCCTCGCTCATTCGGTCAACGAATGTTTTTCAGCAAGCGGGGCTTTGGCTGCAGAGTTCGACGACCAGTTTGGGGGGCGCGACGAGCTTCTTGCGCAGAAGAAGAAAGTGGGCGAGGTTGCCGCCCAGCAGGCACGTGGGAGACACGTGTTTCACCTTGTGTCAAGGCGGACACAAGGCAAAACCACGCTACAAACATTGTTTTCGTGTTTAAAAGATCTTAAAAGTATGTGTATTGAGATGAGCATACGTAAATTAGCAATGCCAAAGATTGGTTGTGGTTTAGAAGGCTTCAAATGGAAGCAAGTGGAGCCACTGATCAACAATGTGTTTAAAGACAGTGGCATCGAAGTGTCGGTGCACTGGGTGAAGAAAGGGGATGTGGTCAAAGTAAGTGATGAGAAAGAAGTGAAGACAACTGTTTCTTCCCCTCCAGATAACTGTTGCGAGTTAGCCCAAAACAATAAAGTTAAAGTTATCGGAGACTCTCTCATCAAACACACCAGGGACATACTCAAGAGGAGAGGAGTGGAGTGTGAAAGTGACTGCTTCCCGGGTATTCGAATGGACCAAATGAAGAACGTGCTGGAGAAGAGGGAGCCCAGCAATGAAGAGATTGTCATCGTGCATGTCGGTACGAACAGTATTAAAGGCTGGAGGCGTTTTGGCAATGTAGTGAGTGATACGATGGACCTTATGGAGTGTATTAAATGTAAATTTCCTTTGGCAGACATTGTGGTTACAGGACTTGCGTGCAGAAGAGACGTGTGTAGAGACGAGATAGAGATGTACAATGAAGAGATTGGGTGGGTTGTTGAAGAACTTGGAGGACAGTTTGTAAATATTAATAGTTGGATTTGGGATGATTGTTTGGCGAGAGATGGACTCCATCTTAATTATAAGGGTAATTATATATTTGCCAATGTAATGATGGGTATATTGGCAAATGTCAAACTCGAAGAGGGTAAAGGTGTAAATAATGATTTGGTTGAGATGGAGAAAGTTGCCGAGGAAAAAAACTAGAAATTGACAGTTGTACATATGATGCTTCTGGGCTAATAATGCAATTAAATATACAGAGTATTTTCCAGAAGCGTGAAGAAGTAGAAAATTTAGTAATTAAATATAAACCATGTGTATTAGGATTGACAGAAACACACTTGATAAATGAAATCGAGGACTGGGAAGTTCAAATTAGTGGCTATAGTGTAGTGAGAACAGACTCGACAAGCAGACACACAGGAGGTGTGTTGGTTTATCTCCTGAGTGATGTAAAATATAGTGTAATCAGTTCAAAAGTTATAGATAAATTGTTGTGGTATATCGTTGTAAAGATACATAATGGACAGCTTGCGGGTTTAGTTTATTGTTTAATTTATGTGTCGCCTAAGCTAAGCAAAGTGGCAATAATTGACAATCTTGAGTTGATCATTGAAGAACTAATGAGTGGTAAGTCAGATTTTATAATTAACGGTGATATAAATATAGACCTAAGCAAGGACACAATGTATTCTAAAAAGATGAAGCAAATGTTTGAGAGACAAGGAGTTGTCCAATTAGTGGACGAATACACTAGAATTGCACAGATTTACAACAAAAGAGACAATAAATTCATAACTTCCAGAACAACGATTGATTATGTCATAACTCCGATAGATGATAGGTTAAAATATAAGATAAACGTAATCGATGATAAAATATCGGACCATAGAGCAATAAATATATTCTACAATAGCACTAGTACGAGAGATCAAAATCCTAAGTATGATAAGAAAAAAGTTATAGATATTAGTTATAGAAATTTTAAGAACCTATTCTTATCTAAGGAGAATATAAAAAATTTCATTGAAGAAGTAAACGAGAATAATTGGAGGGAAAATGAAATCAATGACAATATTGACAACATGTTAATGGAATTTATATGTAATTTGCATTCAACTATAGATAAATATGCAGGCATGAAAACATTAAAAATTAAAGACATTCATTCTCGAAACAAATGGTTTGACAAGGAGATTAAAACTGTTCAGAAAGAAAGAGATAATTTATATAAGGTTGCCAGGACTTATAATAAGCAAGAGGACTGGGATAGTTTTAAGAAAGCCCGGAATAGGGTCACACAAATTATAAGGAAGAAGAAAATAAATTATTATGATAATAAAATTGAGGAATTTAAATTCAGGCCGAAAGAAATGTGGAAGATTCTTAAAAGCTTGTACAAGAACACGAAAAAATGTGAAAAAGAGGAGCTGCTTTTCAACCACAAAAAAGTTAAGGGCAAGGAGCAAATTGTAAATTGCTTTAATAACTATTTTGTTGATAGTATTCAGGATATTATAATAAGCATAGATAATAGAGGAACTGTAGAACAGGCTATCGAAACAATTGATAGTATTAAACACCCCCATGTGTGGGATTCATTTGATAATGTAGATAGCAAAACTATTAAGCAAATAATATTTAAACTTAAAGATTCTACACCATGGGAGGATGGAATCTCAAGTAAAGTCCTGAAAGTAATTAAGCCTAAAATAGTACTCTTTCTCACAAATATAGTAAATAAATCAATGAAAGATGGCTATGTACCTGATATATTAAAACATAGTATTATCTGCCCAGTCCCGAAGATAGTGAATACTAATGATGTTGAAAATCATAGACCAGTCAACACTTTACATATCATAGAAAAGGTAATTGAATATGCAGTTAAAATTCAGGTAGAAAAGTTTGCTAGTATTAATGAAATTTTAATTGAGGAACAATCTGGATTTAGAGAAAAGCATGGGTGTGAAACGGCTATTCAGTTGGTAATAGATCAAATAAAAACTGCGTCAATAGAAGGTAAAAGCACAATGGCAGTATTCTTAGACTTTAAACGAGCATTTGAAACGATTGATAGAGACATTTTACTTAAGAAATTAGAAAGGTACGGGTTTAAAGGTACAGTACTTACATGGTTTCGATCTTACCTAGATAATAGATTTCAGCAAGTAAAATATAACAACACATGGTCTGAAAGTAGGAGCAATAATACTGGTGTGCCACAGGGTTCTGTGTTGAGTGCTCTCTTATTTATAATCTATATTAATGACTTAGGAAATGTATTGCGTCATTGTGAAATATTTAAATATGCTGATGATGCATTGATTATTTGTAGCAATGTTGATATACATAAGGCTATCTCATTACTAAATTCTGATCTGATAGCTGTTGAGAATTGGTTGTGTTGCAATAAAATGAAACTTAATGTTGGTAAAACGAAAGCAATGATGTTCAAAAATAAAAATTCAAGGATCATAAATGTAAATGATATAATCATACAAATGGAAGGCAAAGTTATAGAAATTGTAGCGGAATATAAATATTTAGGGGTGTTTATAGATAATCAATTAAATTTTAAAAAACATGCAAACTATGTAATAAAGAAAATGGCACGAAAAGTGGGTTTATTTAGGAGACTTAGTGGATGCCTTAGAGCAGAAACCAAAATTAAAATTTATCAGTCAATTATACTTCCTCATATAGATTATTGCAGCTCCATACTTTTCTTACTCAACAAAAATGAAATCAGTTCTATGCAAAAGATTCAGAATAAAGCTATGCGAGTTATATTGAGAGTGCCAAGAGACACATCAATAAAGAAAATGTGCTCTACCTTATGCTGGCTTAATGTAAAGCAGAGAATTCTCCTTAATACAATGGTAATAATTTTTAAAATAACAAAAGGTCTTGCCCCCAATTACCTCTGCAAACTTATAAACATTAATCCAAAACATGACCATAACATTAGAAAGAGAGATAAATTTGTAATAAACAAAAAGATTGTAACACAATTTCAAGAAAATTCAATTTTTGCTAAGGGGATAAAAATGTATAATAGAATCCCCATAGAGATTATGAATTTAGAAAATGAAAAGATTTTTAGGCGATATTGTTCAAAATTTGTTAAAGGTAACCAACTGTCCCCTAAACCAGGTGAAAGATCAACTTTCTGGGACAAGGGGGACGGATAATTATTATTAGATTTAAGAATTGCATTACCTATGTTTACCTATGTATGTATTAAATAGCACAAACTTGCTAATAAAGATTTACTACTACTACTACTACATTCATTCTTTACCTTTGAATGTGTAAGTCGTACATTTCGATGAAAAGCGCTGAACGATGAAGGAATTACTGAATTCAGACCAGACTTTTGACAATTTACCTAAATATGTAGTTGAGCCTTTATGTTAGTTCTCATATTTTTGAAAACCCTTTTAATTTATTTACTTTCATTTCATTTCCCGTCTACATAGACGACCGAGATAAACCAGACACAATTTTATTACTGAAGGAAACTCAATAAAACTTGAATGTCAAAGCCCTGTGTAATTAATTCGTATTTTGTATGATATTTTGTAAATGTGCCTTCAGCGTTTGTACACCAATATAGAACGCGATTGTAAAAAATATCGAGATTGTTGCTTTTAAATGTTAACATTGCTCACGCAGATTGTTTTAAAACGTCCACTTCAAATAAGGACCTGTTTTGCAATGCCCTGCTGTACTAATAGTTAAGATTAAAGATGTAATTCAATGAATGTCATTGGTTGTTGCCTTGGCAATAAAGTCCTAATACACTGTTTTAAATTTTGCAGAGTATTAAAAAACTGGCCCTTAGTGCCATGCCTATTCTAAAGCCCCATTTACACGGAGCAATTTCTTGAACAACTTCTGTGCCACAGTTTATCTGCTAGTGCGCAGTATCACTTTTGAGATGATAAAGGAAATCTGCACATGTGCAGAACTTCTGTGACACAGAAGTTGTTCAAGAAATTGCACCGTGTAAATGGGGCTTCAGTTTTTGAATGCTGATAAATTGCGTGTGAAATTTGCTACTCTAAAGACCTTGAAAACAGTGTGTAAAGGCAAACGTAATTATTCCATAAAGGAGCAGTGAACATTTCTTTCTAGATGATTTTTTTTGGATATTTCAGACAAGACTTAATTATGTCAATAATGATATGGAAACAGCTCATATGAGATTTAGCGATCACATTAGCGTGAACTACTTTTGTTGAATACAGCAAATAACATTGCTACTACCTTAAATAACTACTTTATTACTTCATTCTAACCAAAATATTGGATGAATATCTGAAAAATTGGTTAAATATAAGTGAATTATTATCAAAATTAGTCCATTTTGTAAGAGTCGATTCGTGACAATCACCATTTAATATAAAATTATTTAGGAACATGCGAAGTGTTAACATTTGTTATCTCAGAAAAGGTTAAGTTTACCATATTTACTCACTTCAACAAAAACCAGTGTAACTTAAAACGTGTTATCATTTCATATTATTCAAATTCTTTGTGAAAACAAGAATAAACTGTGCGAGTGGTTCTGGAAGCCTGATTCTGTTGTTTTAACAAAACGTCAGCTGTGCCCGACTGATAAGGAAGAAGAATCATAAAGGACCGAGGCGATTGACCTCAGCGCTCCAAGTGATGCTATTTGGTACTAATCAGAGTACTTTATAAATCTCTGATTTTTCCCTGGAGAATTCTTAGCTCCCGATGAACAATTTCTTCTATAAAACTCGCATTTGAAACTGTGGCAATTTTCTTAAAACGCGCAGCCAAAGTTTCGTTCCTTTGATGAAAGTACTAAACTAAAGAAAAGTATCTGTCACAAATTATGAGCTCGCGCCAGAGGTAAACTTTTGGCCAACAACATTAGCACTAAATTCCAGGCGTGTTTTCAAAACCTTTGACGTAACAATGAACCACCGCCCGCCTCGGGTTAACAAAAGAAGACGCTTCTCTTTTCACAGCCTTCTCGACGTATAACTCATCCCACAGTCACGGCCAGGCAGTAACAATGTCCCGGCCAAGGTCCAATAGTGTCTTCATAACCACATTACCCCGACAACTTTCTCAAACAGGGTCTAATAGTGTCTTGCGGCTAAATTATTACTCCTGAGACATTATATTTTATGCAAACATTTTGAATGTCGAGATTTTCTATTTACTTTTCTATTCTTTGCTTAAATCTCGAGGAGTTTGGAAAACTATTTTGAGAAACTCTCAAGTGACATCGCTGAGGTCATGATTTCGAATCTAGTTTGAGAAACTCTCAAGTGACATCGCTGAGGTCACGATTTCGAATCTAGTTTGAGAAACTCTCAAGTGACATCGCTGAGGTCACGATTTCGAATCTAGTTTGAGAAACTCTCAAGTGACATCGCTGAGGTCACGATTTCGAATCTAGTTTGAGACACTCTCAAGTGACATCGCTGAGGTCATGATTTCGAATCTAGTTTGAGAAACTCTCAAGTGACATCGCTGAGGTCACGATTTCGAATCTAGTTTGAGACACTCTCAAGTGACATCGCTGAGGTCATGATTTCGAATCTAGTTTGAGAAACTCTCAAGTGACATCGCTGAGGTCACGATTTCGAATCTAGTTTGAGAAACTCTCAAGTGACATCGCTGAGGTCACGATTTCGAATCTAGTTTGAGAAACTCTCAAGTGACATCGCTGAGGTCACGATTTCGAATCTAGTTTGAGAAACTCTCAAGTGACATCGCTGAGGTCACGATTTCGAATCTAGTTTGAGACACTCTCAAGTGACATCGCTGAGGTCATGATTTCGAATCTAGTTTGAGAAACTCTCAAGTGACATCGCTGAGGTCACGATTTCGAATCTAGTTTGAGACACTCTCAAGTGACATCGCTGAGGTCATGATTTCGAATCTAGTTTGAGAAACTCTCAAGTGACATCGCTGAGGTCACGATTTCGAATCTAGTTTGAGACACTACTTCTATTTGATTCAGTTAAACAACTGCCTAATGATCTGTATAAATATTCATTGACTTGGGTAGTGCAAAAGTTGAAGTCAGCTAAAACAAAATGTGAACAAAGTTATCTAGACCGAGAGAAGAGACTGGCACATTCAGATCTGTCTTGAGTGTGTATTTACAGAAACTTAGTAAGGGTTCCACTGAAGCACGTAAATGGAACTGCTAGGTAGTACATGAGCCACGAGAGATGGGGAATAGAATCTAAATAAATGAGCTCCATGGGAAAAAAATTTATATTTTCAATGTGTCAAAAACTCATTTTTGAGTCCTGTAAGCCTTTTTACTAATTTGCTTCTAATACCTTGTTCCCCTATGACTTTCAACTGCAGTTGAATTCTCAATCGCAGTTGAAAACCAGTGTGAACTGAAGGCGATCGAGTTCAACTGCAGTTGAATTCTCAATCGCAGTTAAACCAGTGTCAACTGAAGGCGATCGAGTTCAACTGCAGTTGCAGTTGAATTCTCAATCGCAGTTGAAAACCAGTGTCAACTGAAGGCGATCGAGTTCAACTGCAGTTGAATTCTCAATCGCTGTTGAAAACCAGTGTCAACTGAAGGCGATCGAGTTCAACTGCAGTTGAATTCTCAATCGCAGTTGAAAACCAGTGTCAACTGAAGGCGATCGAGTTCAACTGCAGTTGAATTCTCAATCGCAGTTGAAAACCAGTGTCAACTGAAGGCGATCGAGTTCAACTGCAGTTGAATTCTCAATCGCAGTTGAAAACCAGTGTCAACTGAAGGCGATCGAGTTCAACTGCAGTTGAATTCTCAATCGCAGTTGAAAACCAGTGTCAACTGAAGGCGATCGAGTTCAACTGCAGTTGAATTCTCAATCGCAGTTAAACCAGTGTCAACTGAAGGCGATCGAGTTCAACTGCAGTTGAAATCTCAATTGAGTTCTGGAAAGGCAGTCGAGATTTCAACTGCAGTTGAATGTCATAGTATGTGAACAAAGTATATAAGAAGATTGTAGCAACATAATCTGTTTACCATGATTGAACACATGTTTAAGTTTTCTTTCATGTTTTTCATGAAATACATGAAAAATAAAACTATTGTGCTTTAAATATTTTTTGAAATTTTCTCAAGTGACTTCTTGCATAAGAAACGGTTGCCATAGTAACCTATACCCATAAAAAACACTCCGTGTAAAAATACCAGCCAAGTCTCTTCAACTAAAAAAAAAATAGAAGAAATCTAAAAATTCAGCACTGAAAAGTAGTGATATCAAAAAAAGGCCAAGTCAAAACTTTTAAAAATTACTTGGCGCATCGTGCATATAAATAGTATAGAAGTAGGTCGGTAATCAAATATACTCATCTATACATAAAATATATCTATAATCCCATAGAAAAACGATGCGCCAAGTAATTTTTAAAAGTTTTGACTTGGCCTTTTTTTGATATCACTACTTTTCAGTGCTGAATTTTTAGATTTCTTCTATTTTTTTTTTAGTTGAAGAGACTTGGCTGGTATTTTTACACGGAGTGTTTTTTATGGGATATCATTCCTTTTTTCAGTTTATTCTTACAATTTGTAGCATATATTGTGGAACCAAAGACTATAATTCCTTTAAAAAAATACGCCTTTTTGATTTGGTTGCTAAGAAAGTTGTGCTTGTTACTATGTATATGCCATAAATGATATGCTATAAAGTATAGCGCAAGTTTCGTTCCAATTGGTCCAGCCGTTCTCGAGTTATGGCATCACTTCCGGTTTTCAAAATGGCGGCTGACTTCACTGCCACCTAAAATTTGTGTCTTTAAATGCTATGTAACATTATAAGCCTTCTGAATATGTAGTTATTGTTATAAGAGATGATTTCATTCAAATTTGGCATTTTTATGACGTCATTTCCGGTTTCGGTAAAAGTACATTTCTATTTTGACTGTTGATATTTCATTGAGAAGACCATCCGAATCGTTTGGCGCTAGTTTCGTCCCAATTGGTCCATCAGTTTTTAAGATATGACGTCACTTCCGGTTTCAAAATGGTGGCACAAAAAATTCGTAAGGACAAGGTATCATCAGACGCCAAAAGTGCATATATGGTAAAAATTTCAGATCGATCGGCTCAGCCGTTTAGGCTGTGGCGCTGTCAACAGTGTTTCCTGATATCATCAGAATCATCATCTTCAGAATCAGAAAGTGGTGTAATTTTACATATTTCACGGCCCTCTAGCACGAAAATGACATACCCTATTGTTCCCAAATTCGGTATATGGGGTGGGGTGGGCCATAGCTCGAAATTAAGATATTTTGCAACAATGTGAGATTTTCCAATTTTAAGATCCAGTAGGCCGAAAATGCCATGTTGTTGCTTACAGTAAAAGTGGATGGTCTGCTCCTCAGTTTATTAGGCATTTACGGTATGTTGAGTGAGTGTGAGTGTACGGTACGACTTGGCTGGGTGGAGCGACCGCTCCACTAGATAAAGGTATAGGGAATAAAAAAATCTGACAGCGGCTATCCAAATCTACTATTTATAGGATTACTTATAAAAGAAAGATATTAAAGTTAATAATAATACGCAATATTTATCCGTACACATTTTCCAGTAAACTTTCATCTGTGAAATGTAATGTATCTATTATTTAGATATTGACACATTTCCCTTCCTCCTTATAGCCTCCATTTTAAAACTGTCTCCCAAAGTTGCATAACAGCTTGGAGTAAATAAACTAGGAAAACGCTCAGTGTAACGCGTTGATGAGCGAGCCTTCGTACTGCATGCGATTTGATATGCGTTTGCAAGTATCTGCTGCTCTACAGGACTTGGAACTAAAGCTTCAAGAAGGCAGGGATGAAATTTAGTACACATTTTTCATATATTTCAAGACTACAGAATAAAATGTCATTAAAATTACAATTACTTTTAAAAGAACGACAGATAAGTCTGAAAATTGTCAAAAATACATTAAGTTGATTGGTCAAACGGTTCTAGTTTAAATTTCTAAAGCACATGAATGATGGATTTATATTTTAACCAATGGGAGGAGTTGGCTGAAACTTTTTAAGATTGTGGACAATGTTGGTTGCAATGAATTTGCAAAATTTTAAATTGATCGGACCAACCAATAATTGAAATATATATTTTTTTTAAATTTGAACCAATCACAGGATCTCGTTCAAAAACGATCCCAGAGACCGCATAGATTACATCAGTATGTGTGCAAAATTTCAGATCGATTGGTTGTGCGGTTTGACCTGGGCAGTGCAGGCAAAAAAAACACACCGTGAAAATGCCATAAGAGTACCGTGGTGACGCTCGCTCATAATGAGCCTAGGCTGTTCGCATTTTGTTAAAATTTGACGAAGCCGTCAGTTTGTACATCGGTACCCAAGACGCAAATATTTTTCTTGTAAAGACTTCGTCAAGGGGAAAAAACTATTTTTATAAAATTCCTGTTTTAACATTTTTGAAGTGAAATAAATGGTCGATCCAACTAGATTATGTTTTCAAATGTCATTCACGACAGAGTTGGTATGAAATTGGGGTCGTGAAAACCCTCTAGAGTAAAAAATGTTTGAATTTTTAATTCGAAATAGAGCATTTTACTGTTAATATGTCCTTAATTTTACTGATGTAATAGCTGTCGGAACACAGTTTGTATACTACACTAATCTAAATCAGAGATCTATTTGTATAAATAAGTAAATTATTAGAGTTTTTGTCAGAGTCAATTTGCGTCCCATTTACGAAGTCTTTGCTCTACAAATTCTCGGCCCCTAGAAGTCGTGCTTGTTCTTCCATACATACGCGTTGCAACTAGACAGTTATGGTTATATCGATACCTGTATCGAGGCATCGCGTGCGGCGGGGTCGACTATCGCGATGCGAATTAGCCGCGCCTAACTGGTAGGCAACACGCCAAACAGTGATAACACAGTCGTGATTAATACACCGCACGCATGCGCGCTGACTGCGCTTTTGTTATGCTTCAAACTCTGATATCTGAGAATGTGGTGCTGAAATAATACAGGGGAATTTATGGAGTGTTATTTTTGGTTTATTTAACTGGTGTAGAAAGCTTTTGTATGTTGTGAAATATTCTACCTTGCGTAAAAAAGCATGAAGGAATGTTTGAATCTTATAAATGTTTCTTTGTATTTAGATTTTAATTTTCAAGTGTTTTTCAACGATTTTTCAAAGTTACAAATCCTTCTGGGACCAATGTGCTCTATTCATAATTTTTTTGTACTCAAAAGTGTAGATACATTTGTGTTCTTCAATAATTGTATTAGTTTTATAATCGATATTATTATTATGCTCTAGTTTTATAAAAATATTCCACAAATGAACAATTTAAATTGGCTTTATGACCCTTGGAGGCAAGTTGTTTTTCTTTGACTGTTTACACACTGGTCATTACGATCTGAAATTTGGCACAAACACAAGTGTCAAGCACAAACTTGCTTGGGCCCTATTCCTGAAAAAAGTAAGATTGTGGATCAGAAAAAACGGTAAAATAATGTTCAACCAATAGGAATCCAGCAGCTAATTTGTTAGAAACATTTTTTAATTTTTTT
>OW203769.1:3318754-3358067 GCA_934045905.1 Leuctra nigra | reverse complement strand
AGAGATTACACGATAAATAAATTATAAAGTGAAATTTAATTAGTCTCCACAGTCTGTATAACCAATTTTGTTTTCAAAAATAAATCTTAAATATAATAAATCTTTAATATTGCTTCCAATAAACTTTACAAAACGCCTAAACAAATCGTGCAACTGCGTAAAGTTAGATCTGGTTAAAATGAAAGATTTTATTGGCAGTCATTCTAAAGTTCCAGGCCTAATTAGAGTTTGAGAAGTTGTATCTCGAACATGACCAAAAGCGTAGAGCAGGAACTTCGTGGACGGCTTGTCAAAGCGTTTTGAAGTTCCGTTGAATTGACCGGTACGCTTTGAATGACGTATTGAATCCAGTCACAGGGCAATCATTTCCAGGTGACCTATGACCAGGGTGCGTTTGACATGCTTACTGTTCTGGGCCCTTACCTAATATCGCGAAATGTTGGTGCTACGATGGTGCTGAGTTCAAGGTCGGTGCTACTACGGGTTATAAGATAGGTAGCTATAGCCCAGTGCTAACTAGCACCGTCCTACCATTTCGCGATATTAGGTAAGGGTCCTGTGTACTACCATAACGGGACTTTCTCAGTGAGCTTTTGTATAGATATTGCCCAGGAAACACCGTTCAAAAACTTGATCTCAAATTTTTCACACATAATGTCGTAAGAGCGGTCACGTGTTGGGTTTGAACAATATCCTGTGATTGGTTGGCAATTAAAACTGAAACCGTTTGACCCATCAATTTCAAATTATGCATGGTCATCGGGAACAACATTTTAAAAGTTTTTATTTTTACAATTCAGACCAACCTGTTAAAATCTCAAAAGTTATTTACATTTTACGCACATTTATGCTTGAATTGAAATATTTGCAAAATTCAAATTATCATTCCTACTTCATTCCCTAACATATGAATTCGCATGCAATACGAAGGCTCACTCATCAACGCGTTAGACAGAGCGACTTCCTAGTATACATGCAAACCACAGCAAAGACCAAAGCTTGAACATCTGGACATATCAAAGCGTTTTGACGGGCCCTAAGTATCAACAGACAACGCTTTGATAAGCTCTGTGAGTGACAGACCAATCATTACATACAATGTGTTCCACATACCTTTGACATGGATCATGTTTTGTATTTATTAGGAGCGAGGTTGACGTCTGCTTTCGACTCCATTGACTTTGGTATTTGTGTTTTGACGGATAATTCAGTCTCCCCGACGGCTGCCACCTTAGCGCGGTGGTGGGGTTTGTGATTGCCAATGATCCACTGCAGCTAAGCCGGCGAGCATATGCTCATGTGTAAGGGCTACCCATGCCGGAGAAGTCAGTGGTGAGATCCAGGGTCGACCTACCCATGCCCTCCCTCGAATGTACGGTCCCCTCGGGCCGCCCTCCCCCCTTGTGACGGACGTCCCTCCAAATCTGGTCCCTTCGGCCCGAATCCTCCCGCCCCCCGGTCCGTCGCCATTTCGGCCTGGCCTTCACACCAGTGGTGGACTCCCCCGGGCCGGACCCTTTAGGTCGACCCCTCCCCATGTCCTCCATATATGATCAAAAAATATAAAACATAAACCTGAAGTGCACAAAATGACCACGCTGTCGACGCGCCTTTAAACCCTATTATACTACTTATACTAAGCCTATGTTGATACTCATATTCGACCTTGACAGACTATTAATCTTTGCAACTACACACGTGACTCGGAAGAAGATACAATCTGTAGATTACCATCGGTACGTGAGTGGTTCGCGGTGACATATTGCAAAGTTACAGTGTTGTTCTCAACTATAATTTATGTCACTGTCTGAGAAAGGGGACGCTATTTTTTGGTGGGAAATTACCATTATAATAAAATGAATACATCAAACGAAAATCTAATGTTATAAAAACTAAAGTCTTTTCGCCGTGTTCTTTATCAAACTAAAATTTTGCTTGAGCATTGAATGCATTTTTTACAAAATCGAATGTTTGATTGAACAGTGAAAAGATCAAATTATGTTGGCAATTTTTAAGAATATCGACGACAGGTTTATCAAATATTACATATAGAAAGTGTTTCATGATTTTCAAGTATTTTTGACATTTTAAATTTACTTTTATGTCAATATGTTGCACGTACTTGTGCTCGCTTATCAACGCCATAAAAAGAACATTATATTAGAAGACTTGCATTTCCCGTTTG
The DNA here is from genome assembly GCA_934045905.1 of Leuctra nigra. Taxonomy (NCBI): domain Eukaryota; kingdom Metazoa; phylum Arthropoda; class Insecta; order Plecoptera; family Leuctridae; genus Leuctra; species Leuctra nigra. Next base: position 3,355,882 of record OW203769.1, on the reverse strand, counting down.
TGAATGAATATGAGGAAAATGGGAAATTTTATTGAATGAGACTGTACGGAGTATAGGCAGCAAGTTTAGATTACAGATAGCGCTGCGAAAAGTACAGACAGAGCCGCCTGGGCTGTGGGAAGGAAGCTTACCTTTGGCAAGGCGTCCAAGTCGCTGCAGTTATACGTTATGTTGCTGCACATATTACGTATTTATTACTTCTTAAAATGTACACAAGTTTATCAAAAAGTTAATTCGCAATCAAAATAATAATAAAGTGTACAAAATATTTGCGCGCCTTGGTTCTAATTCCGAACTATTTTGAGTAATTTGTTGTCATTTGATCTGTTGCTAGGTCACGGCCAATGAGGAATAAAACATTTGAAGATCATCTCTCACAAATGTTTCATATTCCTTTCACTCGTGGCGCTGGGGTTTGTACGCACGGTGCCTATACAAGGTATAAGGAAAAGGTGGCGAGCATTCTTCTTTTTCTCTTCGCGTCCAGCGATCTTACACTCGACACATGCAGAATAAGGTGTTCTCCTTACATTTGCAGCTAGGAGAGTTCCAAGTCGCGACAGAAAACAAAACAACTGACCAAGCTTGGAAGTTTGACCGCGGGAAGCGAACCCCGCCCCTTGAATTATATTACCAAGGAGTTATTACTTGAGCTGAGTTGAAACGCTCCTGGGGGGAGGTTTGAACTCGGTGTAGAGTTGGGAAGCAAGTGCAAGTACATTGTAGGAAGCGTTCTTATTGCAAGTGAATTAATAGACGTGTGAAAGTTGTGCTGTGTGAAATAGATCGGAAATAGCTGCAAAAGACAGTTTAACCATGGTTTAACCTTAGACTAAATAACTGTGTATTTAGTCTAAGGTTTAACCAAGAGCGTCAAAGGAGTAGTTTTTGTAAATTACTTCTGTGAAATATGGTAAACTGGGGGGGGGGGGGCGACATTTGAAAACGCGCGTAAACGTCAATGTCAGTTCTCCTGAAGTTCTTGACAGATAAATTGTCAAAAACAACTTAAATATTATTCCTAATGACCGTACAAAATTTGATCGGTCAAACGTATCCACTTTTAATTTTCAACCAATCAGATGATCCTGCTCAAAATCTATACACGAGACCGCGCTCATTGGCCGTTAATAAGTGAACAAAATTTCAGATCAATTTTTTGTACTGTTTGACCTGGGGGCCAATTCTTGAGATTCACGTTTTGAAACTGTTTTACTTTACGTTTACATTTTATAAAACTGGAAACAGTTGAATACAACTATTGCTTAGCTTCAACTTTTTTACGTTTTAAACAATGAAACCGCGTGACACGGTTTCAAAACGTGAATCTCAAGAATTGGCCCCCTGGCTGGGCCTAGCGTACAAAAAAACACACCGAAAGTGTCTAACTAAAGTTGATTGACATAAACATACCAAAATGAAACGTAATAATTTATTTTGTTTCATCGATTGTTACTGTAAATATTGTTATTTGATACAATGTGACTTGAAATAAAAACATAACGTATAATAAAGCAAATCAACATCAGCCATGTCAGACATGTAAACATATCGCGTGAATTGAACTCTGCCTTATAAATAAAACAATCAAATTACACCCATGGAGAACCGAACGCTCTGAACTCCGCCAGAAATACAAAACAAAAACTGCGAATAAATCAAGCGTAGAAAACATTGCCGCCCGTTTGAGTGTCGTAACTCAACTGTGTTTAGTGAGTTAACCGTCATGTAAAAATAAAAACACGAGAAATGAATCAGAGTGAATCAGGAGGCCTATTCTAGAACGTTTTCCCGATTCCATTCGGATGGAATCCGGTCATGGCCATAAGGATTAACATTGCATGAAATCGAACTCCTATGGAAGTGGGAATTTAAAAGTTTTGGAATTGGGCCCCAGATATGATCTGAAGCTAATCGAAAATTCTGAATACGTCTGAATAGGTAACAAATATATAACATTATGTATCATGTTATGATTTGTTTTTAATTTTTATTCTCTCTATTCAATATAGTGAATTTATTATTTCTTGATCTTCTTGATTACTTTCAAGCAAATAAATTCAAATAAATTAATAAACATATTGAAAAATGTACAAGCAAAACAATCGTGAAAAAAAACAATAAAAATGCTAAGAAATTTTATGTTTTCCTTTTCGACTCAATTTAATTCTATAACCGGTGTTTTATTTTAAAATTTAACACTTCATTTTCCGAGTCTCTAATTTATTAACGTATTTTTATCTGTATCTTAAGTTTTTATTATAATTGTGATGTTTTATTGTTCCCTGATTTCGACTTGTCGATATTCAATTTTTTTATATTTGTTGATTCAATTTTTTAATTTTTCCAATTGTTTGCTTTATTCGTATATTTCCTTCAGTTCTATTTCTCTCGTATTTTTTAGTTGTTCACCCCTTGTTACCATCTTCATTCTGCTAACTCGCTCGCTGCCTCTTCCACTTCCCCCTCCGGAAAACAGCAATACACACGTGTTTCCCCCTCGGCCGCGACAAACGCGACGATCTCCGCACAACAAGCACGCTAAACGTCGCAAGTGCACGCGGCCGGCTGATCGTTACGGGGGTTATTTTCGTCAATTGAGTTCTGTCAGCGTCTATTCACCTCTCATGACACTTCTCCCAAGCGACATTATTCCGAAGTGCTTCAAATGCACGCCTGTTTATTTGCTGTTGACTGAGGGTGAAAAGTTTGTCGGCAGTTGTTGAATAATACGGAGTGTTTCATTTAAATAAGTACAAATGTCAGAACGAACAGGTGGGTGCTTACAGAGAGGGAAAAGAGTTTGTTACGAATATGTAAATAGATTTGAAACTACAAGATGTAGTGGTCATTCAAATAATGTATTAATTGAATGCCCAACCAATAAAAAAAAGAAAAATCTCAAAGAATTTTAAGTAACCTAGGCAAAAAGTCAATAAGAAGTGAAAGAGATTTAATTAATTTAATCTCATTAAATTTAATTTAATGGGACCAATAAGATTTAATCAACAATTCATATTTTTTTTATTTAGATGTGAATCTAAATAAAAAAATATCTGACATTTCTTTGAATAATGTAGAAAAATATTTCAAAACAAGCATAAAATGTCCGTAAAGAGTATGTCAATAACTCTAAAAGTCAGGAACAGATGTATTCGAAATTTGTCAAAACTCAGAGCCATAAAATATTGGTCCCCAGGACTACGCAAAATTTGAAGTTGATCGGACAAGAGGTTTCAATAAAAAATTGAAACCAATTACACACGATCTTATTCAAAACGTATCCACGTGACCACTCATATAACATCAGTGCGCGTGCAAAATTGCATATTGATTAGTTGAACGGTTGGACCTAGGCAAAAACACACACAAACAAAACGCTTAGGAAAACACTCAGTTTAACGCGTTGATGAGCGAGCCTTGGCACTGCATGCGATTTGATAAGCGTTTGCAAGTATCAGCTGCTCTACAGGCCTTGGTACTGAAGCATCAAGAAGGCAGGGATGAACATTTTGTATACATATTTCAAATATTTCAAGATTATAAAATAAGATGTCCTTAAAATGACAATAACTTTCGAAAATAACCAACAAAATAGTCTTCAAATTGGCAAAAATACGTAAAATATTAGTTCCAATCACAATGCGAAGTTTTAAGTTGACAGGAAATATTGTTTTAAATTTTAACCAATGTGAGGATTTAGCTGAAACTTTGTAAGATTGGGGACAATGTTGGTCGTAATGACTTTGCAAATTTCAAATTGATCGGACCAATTAATCGAAAGATATATTTTTTTAATTTGAACCAATCACATGATCCCGTTCAAGAATGATCCCAGGGACCGCATAGATTACGTAAGTATGTGTGCATAATTTCAGATCGATTGGTTGTGCGGTTTGACCTGGGCAGTGCAGACAAAAGAAAGCTCACAGAGAAAGTGTCATAAGAGTACCGTGGTGACGCTCGCTCAATTAACTCTCCCCCGAGTAACGGTTGATGTCTTAATTCTGCTCTCTTAGCCACTGACAAACATCTTGTGATGCACTTGCTTTGTGCATGGCAGATCAAGTTGAACTCAGCATGAAGTGTGTAGTTGTTCAGTACAATTGCGACTTGGAGCTCCTGAAGTTAACAAGGAATGATACTGTAGTAATCCTGCTCTCTTAGCCACTGACAAACATCTTGTGATGCGCTTGCTTTGTGCATGGCAGATCAAGTTGAACTCAGCATGAAGTGTGTAGTTGTTCAGTACAATTACGACTTGGAGCTCCTGAAGTTAACAAGGAATGATACTGTAGTAATCCTGCTCTCTTAGCCACTGACAAACATCTTGTGATGCGCTTGCTTTGTGCATGCCAGATCAAGTTGAACTCAGCATGAAGTGTGTAGTTGTTCAGTACAATTGCGACTTGGAGCTCCTGAAGTTAACAAGGAATGATACTGTAGTAATCCTGCTCTCTTAGCCACTGACAAACATCTTGTGATGCGCTTGCTTTGTGCATGCCAGATCAAGTTGAACTCAGCATGAAGTGTGTAGTTGTTCAGTACAATTGCGACTTGGAGCTCCTGAAGTTAACAAGGAATGATACTATAGTAATCCTGCTCTCTTAGCCACTGACAAACATCTTGTGATGCGCTTGCTTTGTGCATGCCAGATCAAGTTGAACTCAGCATGAAGTGTGTAGTTGTTCAGTACAATTACGACTTGGAGCTCCTGAAGTTAACAAGGAATGATACTGTAGTAATCCTGCTCTCTTAGCCACTGACAAACATCTTGTGATGCGCTTGCTTTGTGCATGCCAGATCAAGTTGAACTCAGCATGAAGTGTGTAGTTGTTCAGTACAATTGCGACTTGGAGCTCCTGAAGTTAACAAGGAATGATACTGTAGTAATCCTGCTCTCTTAGCCACTGACAAACATCTTGTGATGCGCTTGCTTTGTGCATGCCAGATCAAGTTGAACTCAGCATGAAGTGTGTAGTTGTTCAGTACAATTGCGACTTGGAGCTCCTGAAGTTAACTAGGAATGATACTGTAGTAATCCTGCTCTCTTAGCCACTGACAAACATCTTGTGATGCGCTTGCTTTGTGCATGCCAGATCAAGTTGAACTCAGCATGAAGTGTGTAGTTGTTCAGTACAATTGCGACTTGGAGCTCCTGAAGTTAACAAGGAATGATACCGTAGTAATCCTGCTCTCTTAGCCACTGACAAACATCTTGTGATGCGCTTGCTTTGTGCATGCCAGATCAAGTTGAACTCAGCATGAAGTGTGTAGTTGTTCAGTACAATTGCGACTTGGAGCTCCTGAAGTTAACAAGGAATGATACTGTAGTAATCCTGCTCTCTTAGCCACTGACAAACATCTTGTGATGCGCTTGCTTTGTGCATGCCAGATCAAGTTGAACTCAGCATGAAGTGTGTAGTTGTTCAGTACAATTGCGACTTGGAGCTCCTGAAGTTAACTAGGAATGATACTGTAGTAATCCTGCTCTCTTAGCCACTGACAAACATCTTGTGATGCGCTTGCTTTGTGCATGCCAGATCAAGTTGAACTCAGCATGAAGTGTGTAGTTGTTCAGTACAATTGCGACTTGGAGCTCCTGAAGTTAACAAGGAATGATACTGTAGTAATCCTGCTCTCTTAGCCACTGACAAACATCTTGTGATGCGCTTGCTTTGTGCATGCCAGATCAAGTTGAACTCAGCATGAAGTGTGTAGTTGTTCAGTACAATTGCGACTTGGAGCTCCTGAAGTTAACAAGGAATGATACTGTAGTAATCCTGCTCTCTTAGCCACTGACAAACATCTTGTGATGCGCTTGCTTTGTGCATGCCAGATCAAGTTGAACTCAGCATGAAGTGTGTAGTTGTTCAGTACAATTGCGACTTGGAGCTCCTGAAGTTAACTAGGAATGATACTGTAGTAATCCTGCTCTCTTAGCCACTGACAAACATCTTGTGATGCGCTTGCTTTGTGCATGCCAGATCAAGTTGAACTCAGCATGAAGTGTGTAGTTGTTCAGTACAATTGCGACTTGGAGCTCCTGAAGTTAACAAGGAATGATACTGTAGTAATCCTGCTCTCTTAGCCACTGACAAACATCTTGTGATGCGCTTGCTTTGTGCATGCCAGATCAAGTTGAACTCAGCATGAAGTGTGTAGTTGTTCAGTACAATTGCGACTTGGAGCTCCTGAAGTTAACTAGGAATGATACTGTAGTAATCCTGCTCTCTTAGCCACTGACAAACATCTTGTGATGCGCTTGCTTTGTGCATGGCAGATCAAGTTGAACTCAGCATGAAGTGTGTAGTTGTTCAGTACAATTGCGACTTGGAGCTCCTGAAGTTAACTAGGAATGATACTGTAGTAATCCTGCTCTCTTAGCCACTGACGAACATCTTGTGATTCGCTTGCTTTGTGCATGCCAGATCAAGTTGAACTCAGCATGAAGTGTGTAGTTGTTCAGTACAATTGCGACTTGGAGCTCCTGAAGTTAACTAGGAATGATACTGTAGTAATCCTGCTCTCTTAGCCACTGACAAACATCTTGTGATGCGCTTGCTTTGTGCATGCCAGATCAAGTTGAACTCAGCATGAAGTGTGTAGTTGTTCAGTACAATTGCGACTTGGAGCTCCTGAAGTTAACTAGGAATGATACTGTAGTAATCCTGCTCTCTTAGCCACTGACAAACATCTTGTGATGCGCTTGCTTTGTGCATGGCAGATCAAGTTGAACTCAGCATGAAGTGTGTAGTTGTTCAGTACAATTGCGACTTGGAGCTCCTGAAATTAACAAGGAATGATACGTAGTCGCTGCAATTTAAATAACACTGGGAGAAGAATGTTGGACAAATTGCTCCCCTCATAACACATTCCCTTTAACATACTTCGCATTTGAATAAAACCAGCAATTTGTCTCAGATCCTACAGGGGTGACCAAGGAAACCATTTATATGTGTGACGTAACATACCCAGTTATTTTGTTAAGGCTGAATTACACGATTCAAGTTTCCTTGAATTCAATCAACCCTTTCAAGAGGGTTGAATTCAAGACTTGGATCGTCTAAATGAAAACATTGAAGCATTCCAAGTCTTAATGAAGGGATTCAAGACATCTCTTCAGCCTTTTTAATTAGAACATGACCTATTTTCCATCAAGTTTTGAAATACTTCAACAAATTGTTAATTTCCCGCAACTTCAATCATTAATAAATATTAAATCGTCTAAATTCTCCTTCAAGTTTCCTTGAAATCAAGGGTTGAATTCAACACCTTCAAGGAAACTTGAACAAGTAATTCAGGCTTTAGTTCTATTTAAAAATATCATCATTCACTGCCTACCTTACTTTTACAACAGTTAATTGTGTAGTAATTTTTAACTTTAAAAAATAAAAATCTCGTGTGTATGTCCAAGTCAAACACCCAGGGGCTGGTTTCACAAAAAGTATTATCTCATAATACGTAATATCTTTAGTATTATCTTTCATTTAACATGGTGTTCTATGGTATTTAACTAGGAAAACGCTCTGTGTAACGCGTTGATGAGCGAGCACGGATACACGCAACACATCGAACCGAAATTATGTCTATCGAATGTCATTAAAAGCCAATAATTCTTTAGTTTCGTCACATTCTTGTATAAAAATCTCCAAAATCTCCAAAAATATTGGTGCCAATCCTTGCTAAGTTTTAAGTTGATCTTTTAAACCTTTATGATTGAACGGTTCCTTGTAAATTTTCAAAAATCACAGGATCTCGTTCAAAAAATATACCTGGGACCACCCATATGATATGATATGTAGTGTGTGTACACAATATCAGATCAATCTGTTGAACGGTCATTATTAGTTTCATATCGTTTGAAACTTTCTGCTCTAACTACCTTGCCTTGAACTGTAGATTCGAAGTCGCCGTGAATTTGACAGCCAACACGCAAAATGTCCCTAAAATGACAAAAACTTTTGAAAATAACGACAGATTAGAGTGAAAATTGGCAAAAATACTTTAAATGTTGGTACCAATGACCATGCGAAGTTTTTAGTTGGTCGGTCAATCAGTTCCAGTTTAAATTTCAAAAATCACAGGAAAAATGGTTTCAAATTTGAACCAATTGGAGGATTTGGCTGAATTTTTTTTTGATTGGGTACAATGTTGGTTGCAATGACTTTGCTAAATATCAAATTGCTCAGACCAACCAATCGAATGATATTTTTTTCTAAAATTTGAACCAATCACAGGATCCCGTTCAAAAACGATCCCAGAGACCGCACAGATTACGTGAGTATGTGTGCAAAATTTCAGATCGATTGGTTGTGAGGTTTGACCTGGGCAGTGCAGGCAAAAAAACAAAAAAACAAAAAAACAAACACACAGAGAAAGTGCTATAAGAGTACCGTGGTGACGCTCGCTACGCTCGCTCAAAAAAGATAAAATGTATTAGCAGATAATACTTTTAGTGAATCCAGCTCCAGGAGGCCAATTTTTTAGTTTTCACGTTTTGAAACCATGTACGTTTGCATTGTATAAAACTTGAAACAGTTGACAACTATTGCGTTTGCCTTCAACTTTTAAACGTGAATCTCACGAATTGACCCCAGTGCTTTTATCGAAATGATTACGTTCATAATAGTTGATTATAATTATCAACATTTCTTGGAAATATCAAGAACGAGATCATAACCAAGTAAGTGTTATTCATATCAACTTTTTAAACACTTGGTACTTATTGGCTGCTCTTCGGATTTCCTTCATAGCTGAAGTATTTCACAATATTCAGAGTCAAGTAAAATCATACAAACAGTTATTTATTTTAGACAGTTTTTTTCTGCGTAGAATAGTTTTAACAGAAGTGTCATAACTTATCTGATGAGGGAGAAATCATTATCACACGTGAAAATCTGTAGCATTTCGGCACATAAAGACTCGAGCTTAGACTCAAACATGTGATGGGCTGGATCTCTGAACATTTCATTTCATTCATTTTCATTTTATAACACTACGTAATGAAACTTTCTTAGTTATTTATTTTCTTATTATTTATTTTTATTTTATTTTATTAGTTATTTGATTACTTCCACTTTAAAATGTTTTGTAACTAATTAAAAACGGACGCACAATTATGTCGAGGATTAGCATCATATTGATTACAACCCCACTATTAGATTAATAATATTGAAATGTCAAACTCATTTAATCGCGTTTTAATCACATTTAGCCAATAATCATTAACACTGCAACATAATTACAATCAGCATTTTCTAGCGGGATTCGCGGATGTAAATTGTATTCTGCTCTTGGATGAGCTGCAGTGAGTGACGTGAATGCAGCTGCAATGTGGCTGCATGGGTGTTATTCACATGCGGACAGGTGAAGGGGTGGGCGGGGAGGGGTTGTCTGACGTCACGTCTTGTCCCATACATGAGTGTGTAGTGGGACAGCCGCTATGAGTGACGTGAATGCAGCTGCAATGTGGCTGCATGGGTGTTATTCACATGCGGACAGGTGAAGGGGTGGGCGGGGAGGGGTTGTCTGACGTCACGTCTTGTCCCATACATGAGTGTGTAGTGGGACAGCCGCTATGAGTGACGTGAATGCAGCTGCAATGTGGCTGCATGGGTGTTATTCACATGCGGACAGGTGAAGGGGTGGGCGGGGAGGGGTTGTCTGACGTCACGTCTTGTCCCATACATGAGTGTGTAGTGGGACAGCCGCTATGAGTGACGTGAATGCAGCTGCAATGTGGCTGCATGGGTGTTATTTACATGCGGACAGGTGAAGGGGTGGGCGGGGAGGGGGTTGTCTGACGTCACGTCTTGTCCCATACATGAGTATGTAGTGGGACAGCCGCTATGAGTGACGTGAATGCAGCTGCAATGTGGCTGCATGGGTGTTATTCACATGCAGACAGGTGAAGGGGTGGGCGGGGAGGGGGTTGTCTGTCTGACGTCACTTCTTGTCCCATACATGAGTGTGTAGTGGGACAGCCGCTATGAGTGACGTGAATGCAGCTGCAATGTGGCTGCATGGGTGTTATTCACATGCGGACAGGTGAAGGGGTGGGCGGGGAGGGGGTTGTCTGACGTCACGTCTTGTCCCATACATGAGTGTGTAGTGGGACAGCCGCTATGAGTGACGTGAATGCAGCTGCAATGTGGCTGCATGGGTGTTATTTACATGCGGACAGGTGAAGGGGTGGGCGGGGAGGGGGTTGTCTGACGTCACGTCTTGTCCCATACATGAGTGTGTAGTGGGACAGCCGCTATGAGTGACGTGAATGCAGCTGCAATGTGGCTGCATGGGTGTTATTCACATGCAGACAGGTGAAGGGGTGGGCGGGGAGGGGGTTGTCTGTCTGACGTCACTTCTTGTCCCATACATGAGTGTGTAGTGGGACAGCCGCTATGAGTGACGTGAATGCAGCTGCAATGTGGCTGCATGGGTGTTATTCACATGCGGACAGGTGAAGGGGTGGGCGGGGAGGGGGTTGTCTGACGTCACGTCTTGTCCCATACATGAGTGTGTAGTGGGACAGCCGCTATGAGTGACGTGAATGCAGCTGCAATGTGGCTGCATGGGTGTTATTTACATGCGGACAGGTGAAGGGGTGGGCGGGGAGGGGGTTGTCTGACGTCACGTCTTGTCCCATACATGAGTGTGTAGTGGGACAGCCGCTATGAGTGACGTGAATGCAGCTGCAATGTGGCTGCATGGGTGTTATTCACATGCGGACAGGTGAAGGGGTGGGCGGGGAGGGGTTGTCTGACGTCACGTCTTGTCCCATACATGAGTGTGTAGTGGGACAGCCGCTATGAGTGACGTGAATGCAGCTGCAATGTGGCTGCATGGGTGTTATTCACATGCGGACAGGTGAAGGGGTGGGCGGGGAGGGGTTGTCTGACGTCACGTCTTGTCCCATACATGAGTGTGTAGTGGGACAGCCGCTATGAGTGACGTGAATGCAGCTGCAATGTGGCTGCATGGGTGTTATTTACATGCGGACAGGTGAAGGGGTGGGCGGGGAGGGGTTGTCTGACGTCACGTCTTGTCCCATACATGAGTGTGTAGTGGGACAGCCGCTATGAGTGACGTGAATGCAGCTGCAATGTGGCTGCATGGGTGTTATTTACATGCAGACAGGTGAAGGGGTGGGCGGGGAGGGGTTGTCTGACGTCACGTCTTGTCCCATACATGAGTGTGTAGTGGGACAGCCGCTATGAGTGACGTGAATGCAGCTGCAATGTGGCTGCATGGGTGTTATTTACATGCAGACAGGTGAAGGGGTGGGCGGGGAGGGGTTGTCTGACGTCACGTCTTGTCCCATACATGAGTGTGTAGTGGGACAGCCGCTATGAGTGACGTGAATGCAGCTGCAATGTGGCTGCATGGGTGTTATTTACATGCGGACAGGTGAAGGGGTGGGCGGGGAGGGGTTGTCTGACGTCACGTCTTGTCCCATACATGAGTGTGTAGTGGGACAGCCGCTATGAGTGACGTGAATGCAGCTGCAATGTGGCTGCATGGGTGTTATTCACATGCGGACAGGTGAAGGGGTGGGCGGGGAGGGGGTTGTCTGACGTCACGTCTTGTCCCATACATGAGTGTGTAGTGGGACAGCCGCTATGAGTGACGTGAATGCAGCTGCAATGTGGCTGCATGGGTGTTATTTACATGCAGACAGGTGAAGGGGTGGGCGGGGAGGGGTTGTCTGACGTCACGTCTTGTCCCATACATGAGTGTGTAGTGGGACAGCCGCTATGAGTGACGTGAATGCAGCTGCAATGTGGCTGCATGGGTGTTATTTACATGCGGACAGGTGAAGGGGTGGGCGGGGAGGGGTTGTCTGACGTCACTTCTTGTCCCATACATGAGTGTGTAGTGGGACAGCCGCTATGAGTGACGTGAATGCAGCTGCAATGTGGCTGCATGGGTGTTATTCACATGCAGACAGGTGAAGGGGTGGGCGGGGAGGGGGTTGTCTGACGTCACGTCTTGTCCCATACATGAGTGTGTAGTGGGACAGCCGCTATGAGTGACGTGAATGCAGCTGCAATGTGGCTGCATGGGTGTTATTCACATGCGGACAGGTGAAGGGGTGGGCGGGGAGGGGTTGTCTGACGTCACTTCTTGTCCCATACATGAGTGTGTAGTGGGACAGCCGCTATGAGTGACGTGAATGCAGCTGCAATGTGGCTGCATGGGTGTTATTCACATGCGGACAGGTGAAGGGGTGGGCGGGGAGGGGTTGTCTGACGTCACGTCTTGTCCCATACATGAGTGTGTAGTGGGACAGCCGCTATGAGTGACGTGAATGCAGCTGCAATGTGGCTGCATGGGTGTTATTCACATGTAGACAGGTGAAGGGGTGGGCGGGGAGGGGTTGTCTGTCTGACGTCAAGTCTTGTCCCATGATTCTGTATAGTAACATGAGGGTGTAGTGGGACAGCCGTTATTGTGACACATTTCACATGTTAACGTGGCTCAACCGATCGAAAACCCAAACATATTTGTTTTCTAAAATTACCATAATGAATTACTTAAAATAACCATGTTATATCCTTTAATTTTAAACTCCTGTAATATATTGAAGTTTCAATTTATTGCCTTCCGAGAATGAACAAAACTTTAACACATGTGATATAGGAAAATCAATGCGTTTTTGGTTTATAACGTCTAAAATAGCACACGCTGGTATATTGTTTTTAATTTTTTTCCATATAGAATATCCATATATCTACCGGAAAATAAGTGTTTTATTCAAAGTTATGACTACATAAAAATGAGATCTTCATTATTAGCCTAAATGTGTCACGATTTTACTTGGCTGTCATAAGATAACATGGGGAAGAATTAACTCAATTTATCTCAGAAACTAGACACGAGAAGTGTTCAATTTTTTCAGGGATTGTGTATGGCATGAATATCAATAAGTAGACAAAAATATTACGATCTGCTCAGCCACTGGGCTCTCATGGCACGTATCTGTTGTTTTCTTTTGATTTTTGTAGGCAATACCAAGGATTAATTTTTCAATCTATTGATCTGAAATTCTGTACACGCACTAATGTTATACGAGCTGTTACAAGTATAGTTTTTGAGCGAGATCCTGTGATAGGTTGAAAATTATACATGGAACAGTGGACCGATCAACTTAAAACTTTGTATGGTCATTGGGACCAATATTATAGATCATTATGAAAATTTTCATGCAAATCTGTCTAAAACATCAAGAGTTATTGACATTTTACGAAATCTTGTTTTTTTAAATATTTGTCAAATTCATTGAAATGTATTCAAATACATAATTGAAATGGACTTCTGCCCTTTCACCTCTGAGGTATTTGGCCACATGTAGCCAGTTATCGACGTAAGTTATATCAGGTTGTTATGGTAACAATAAACCTCAATCTTCTACATTGCACAGAGACACAAGCAATAGGGAAGTATCGTGAAGATTAGAATTCAGAATAATATTTATTTTATGAAAGTTGAAATGTTGCTGAACACAGATGTGGTATTATTTTTGTTGTTGGACGAATAGTTCTCATGTAATTAATTTACAAAGTTTGATAGATCTCCTCTCATTTAAAAACAGGAAAATTGGCAATGACATCACGGTTTGCTATATTGCCATGGCAACAAGGGAATCCCCATGTCAACACAATGTTAATGACTTGGAAATGACATCACAGTTCTGATTCTTGTTATAGGCCGTTTTTCCCGCCAAAAATCATATGATATTTGAACTCGATTTTTATGAATGAAAATTTAAGATTTCACAGGTAATAAGTGTATTTGTCATTATTATTTGTGTTTATTTATAGAAAGTTACTAGAATAAAATTTCATGAGACTTCCCTATTGTATAAATAGGTCATAGGGTAAAGATATATTTCATACATATGCGCACTCATCTGCCTTTGAGAAAATCCATGTCGAGTGAAGTTGTCAGTTGTCAAACGTGGAGAAATGTCCACGGTCTTCTGACCCTATCTTCAATTTCGGACTGCGAACGCAGTTTCTGCAATTTGAACTGCCTCCTTAGCTCAGTTGGTAGAGCACTGGACTGGACATTCAGAAGAACCTGGTTTGAATTCCAGAGAAGAAAAATCTTTTCATCTTGCCGTTGGTATTTATTCAATTGGAGTTTAAATACAGTTGTGAAGGTGGTGCAAGCGCGAGGATTTTGTTTGCCGCTCGTTGCAAGCACTTTTTGGATTGGAGACGAAATGGGTTGACGAAATGACTTGAAATCACTTGCTACATTTTTAATTATTTGCTTTGTTAATTAGTATTTGTTAGTTGATTTTTTTGTTGAAAAATGGTATATATTCTTGTTTCGTTGGGTGTCGTATGAAATTTAATCTAAAAAAATGTGCCAAGTGATAATCCTAAGTTTGTCTTTCATCTATTCATGATTAAAATGTGAGATCAATTGGTTAATGGGTTTGGTCTCCAATCGTATCGGAAATTTCATAGTTTGCGCCTTTTTGTTGAATAACCGGCGCCTAATTAACAATGCACGAAGAAAAAATTAAAAAGAGCTACTAATATACAATCAGACTGATCATGTGAACATCCTATCAAAGTTACACTCACATATGAACCAATTTTTCCCTCTCAATTTGCTAAAACGGCCGAGTGCATCTGTCCGTTAGATGTTGGCCAGCTATGATGCCGAATGAGATTATCCTATTGGCTGTCCTCTACTGACTGACTGATGCACTAGTGCGCCTGCGTCGTCTGGCCTCGCAGTCGGTGACTTTTGACACTTTCTCACGCGCGTCTTCGCCGACGTCGTGCTCTGAATGCCCGAGCGTCGCGGCGAAGTTCTTCATTATGCCCCGGGTCTTGGGGAGGACAGACGTCGGGCGGAGTGGCTCTTCTACGTCATCACACCTTGCGACTAGCAGAGTATAGAGAGAGTTTTTACACCATTGATTTCTGCTCTTTATGGGATTTGCGAGACTGTCGTCAATGTCTAGTGACAAAGAATACAACCCGTTCTTAAGTACAGACCAAGGTCAAATTCTTCCCACGTCCGGCTGAGATCGTCTTACATTTCACCAGATTGCAGGGAAACCTGACACAGTACAACAATATGCTTATTACGAATGTCTGTAATAAGTATAAAGACAGAACGTAGTATTAAATTTTTTCTTTTTTTATTATTATTAATTCTTTATTGACAACAGGGCCGAGGCCCCACAAGTGCAATATAATATAATTAATTTGTACAAAACAATACAAACACAAACTTAAAAATCCGACATCACATATTCAGCACCAATTGGCTCCTCGTCAAACGAACATAGGAATTGTGTTTAAAATTGTGTTTTATATTGCCAGGATCTGGTAACGCAGTGCGGCCTCCGACATCGGCGAAAGCATTCAGTGCTGCAGCTATTCGTCACTAAAAGTTGCATTGAGCGCTCTGCCGGCAGAAAGTGGTACTAGTGCCTGGGGTATTAGAAGCAATTTCTCATAAGCAACATGCTAAGTTTAGACACCTCTACATCAGGCACTATTAAACGTAGAACCTTAAAAATAATTACCAGTATAAAAAAGATTATGCTTTTTCGATCTGTCACCTCAGAATTTTTATCCGAGTTCAAATTACAGTCTCAGAATGATGCAAACATGAAATGCGTCAGCCAATGAGAAGCTAGCTCCGCCCATCGACCAACCAATCATGTCACTCTAGAAGCGTTATGACTTAGAATTTTACTTAGAATTTTAAGTTTTATTTATCAATTATCTAGTATCCATCAACAGAAACGAATAGTTACTGTATGTTCATACATTCATAAGTTATCTTAGTATCAGATTATAAAGGACATCAATTGTCTGAATACCCTGTTAATTGCGTGTTTTTGAACCATGTTTTGCCATAAGAACTCACGTTGGACGTGAACAGAATACCCTTACCTCTCGCCATCTTGAAAATATTCACAGTGACCGCAGCGCCATCTATTGATACTTTAAGTGCCAAATAGCAGTCACGAATCCCATACTGAGCGGAAGTCAATGGATAGGTACACTTAGATCATCTTGGAAAACGCTCTGTGTAACGCGTAGATGAGCGAGCGCTTGCAAGTTTCTGTTCTACACCTTGGAAATAGCCGAAACGAATTACGTCAATAAGCAGTGATAAAATATCTAAAATTTCATTTATAATAAGTTCAAATATTACCAACCACGCATAAAAATAAAATATCCGTAAAATGTCAATAACTTTTTAATATAACGACAGATTATAGTCTTATAATTTTTTAATCAAAACTTAAAATGTTTGTCCCAATGGCCATGCAAAGTTATACGCTAACCGGTCAAACGGTCCCATTTTCGATTTTATAATATAACAGGTTCTGAAAAACTATATACACGAGACCGCTCGTATGAAATTAGTGTGTGTGCTAAATTCCCGACTAGTTGAATGCTGCGCCCTTGACATTGCATACAAAAACACACACACAAAAATACAAACTGAGAAAGTGTCTAAGTATAGTGTGGCTCGCTATACAATTAAAATCAGGGACCCGAACCGGAACCGGAACCTAGAACCGGTATGAACCTTTATAATTTCGGAACCAGAACCGGAACCGGAACCGTTATACTTGTTCCCCAAAGAACCGGAACCGGAACCCGAACCTTTATAATCAATTAGTTTCTTAAAGGTTCTTAAGGTTCTTTAAGGTTCCTTCTTTTAATAAAAAAAATCATGTATATCACTTGGATAATATTGTTCACAAAGTTGTATAAAGTATATTTTTTGATAAAATTTCCAAAAAGTATTTTTTGTAGAAATTTTTAATTCTTGATAAGAAATAATAATTCTTCATTATGCAAACGTTGCTCGAGTTTTAAATTTTTGAATCTGACTACTGCGATGAGAACTGCATTGCCGACAATTTGAATATGATAGCTCAGGAAAAATTAATGTTTACGTTGTCTTATGGAGAAAATTGCAGCCAGTATACTGGCTGCAATTTTCTATACATACTGTATACATACTGTCTCCTCTGATATTTACTCTGCGCACCATCCTGTGAATTTTATACAGACACTGCCTACACCTGTGCTTGCATTCATAGGAAAATACAAATCCAATAATTCCATTAAATTTGACATTGGTAATACTAAAGTTTTATAATATAGTTTGATTTAAAATTTTAGAACCGGAACCGGAACCCGGAACCTTTATGCAGGAACCGGAACCGGAACCGAACCTTTAAGAATATTTGTTTAAGAAACCGGAACCGGAATCCGAACCTTTATTCATAAAGGTTCAGGTTCCTGATTAAAATACCTCTTCTTCCAGCCGTCATTAAAAACCTCGAAGCATTTTAAACCCTCTTAGTCTCTTACAACTGCTGAAAGAGTTTCCAAGTGACAGTCAACACGAGTGGCCTCCTCACAGAAACATCCTGACACTCTAGTGGCAGCTTGTGTTCTAATGCCGTGCATTCCACTGACGTCAAGAGCTCCAGGAGAGTCCAGTCAAAAGAACAAATTGCAACATTTAGTATTTGGTGTTATTCTCTTTAGAACAATGCTCTCGACAACATATTTAAATTCCGGCAAAATCCGTGCACTGGAAGTAGTTTTTAATAACATTTACATTAAAAAAAACACAAATAGCACGTTAAACGTTTTTCTCTAAATCACACTTCTTGAACATCATTGATATAAAAGTTGAGCTCGAGTTCTGTGACAAGAAAAAATAATATGAAATATGGAAATTTGACACAGAAATTATGCCGCGTAATTTAAGCTAACTCAAAAATGCCCTTTCTTATGGAGATGGATATATTGCACACATTTGAAAATGAGGTTTGAAATAAGTTAGGTAATACAACGCTCGGTCGTTTTAGCAAATTGAGAGAGAAACATTGTTTCATAAGTAGGTGTAACTTTGATGGGATGTTCACATGATCAGTCTGATTGTATAATTAGTAGCACTTTTTCATTTTTGCTTCGCGCCGGTTATTCAACAAAACCGCTCAAAGCTATG
This sequence comes from Leuctra nigra, assembly GCA_934045905.1. Classification (NCBI taxonomy): domain Eukaryota; kingdom Metazoa; phylum Arthropoda; class Insecta; order Plecoptera; family Leuctridae; genus Leuctra; species Leuctra nigra. The sequence continues at coordinate 3,337,870 of OW203769.1, read as the reverse complement.
ACATTTCCGATACGATTGGAGACCAAACCCGTTAACCAATTGATCTCCAATTTTAATCATGATTAGATAAATGACAGACTTAGAGTTATCACTTGGCACATGTTTCATATTATATTGCATACGGTATCCATTGAGACAAGAAAATATAAAAAATTTCACCAAAAATCAACTAATTATTACTAATTAACGAAGCAAAAATTAAAAATGTACCAAGTAATAACCTATGTTTGTCTATTATCTAATCATCGCTAAAATTTCAAATAATTTCGTCAACCCATTTTCTCTCCAATCGTATCCAAAAGAGTGCCAGAAATAGAAATACAGAACCACAGAAAAGTGCAGTGTAATTTGAGCTGACTCAAAAATGCCTTTTTATGAAGATGTATAAATTGCACACATTTGTGTAAATGAGAGTCTAAAAAACAGGACCCGTGTTTGAAATAAGTTATTAATAAAGACGATTTGCTTTTGTGCGATGAGTGACGCGTGGCCGGGAACACTGTAATTGTCTGAAACGATCGTCAAGGTGTGAACTGGCGAATGACGTCAGAGCACGAGAACGTCCAGCTGAGCGAGATAACGAGCATCAACAATACGCGGGTAAACAATAGCGAGTGTGGCCCGAGTACTAATTGAAACAGAGTCCAATATGGCGGAAAATGCCCCCCTCCCCTCCCTGCGTCACACAAAGAAAGAATTCCGCGTAGCACAGGAGAAGCACAAAGAGAAAACACAATGTTTGATATAAAATAATACGGTTTTCCGCTTCGAATTCACGTGCCAGCGAACTTTCTGAATTGAATTCGTCTAGTGTTGAGCTTACACCTGGATCCACAATGTCTGGAGCTGATAGAGGTGCCGGGTTCAACTAGTGATCAGGACTTGAGTGACTTGAGATACAATAGTATCTTAGTATCTGTATCTTAGATACTTTTTAGTAAAGTATCTTATGAAAGTATCTAAGATACATTTTTAAAGTACCTTGAGTATATCTTATTTTTCCAAGATACTTAAGATACTTTTAAACTAAAAATGGTCAAAATATTCCCAATATTTTTGCAAAAAATACCTGAAACTCCATTATAGACGATTTTCTGAGAATGGCACATTAAGGCTGCATTTCACCAAGATTCCAAACCCGGGTTAGAGGCGGTAAACCTGGTTTAGAGGCTCCTAAACCAGGTTTACCACCTCTAACCCGGGTTTGGAATCTTGGTGAAACGCAGCTTAGGTGTCTGGGCATCTCAATCTAACTTCCTGTGGACTTTCTGAAGAAGTTCTTTAATTTGTATTTGTTTCTTTGGTAATTAAAAATAAATAGTTGGTCTGACTATGTTATCACCTACTAGGAAAACGCTCTGTGTAACGCGTTGATGAGCGAGCACGGATACACGCAACACCTCAAACCAAAATTCTGTCTATCAAAAATGTAATTAAAAGCCAATAATTCTTTAATTTCGTCAAAGACTTGTATGAAAATATCAAAAAATTCCTCAAATATTGGTCCCAATAACCATGCAAAGTTTTAAGTTGATCGATGGAACCTTTATGATTGTTAATTTTCAAAAATCACAGGGTCTCGTTTAAAAAATATACCTGGGACCACTCACACAATATCAGATCAAACTGTTGAACGGTCATTATTATTAAATTTCATATGAGATTGAAAGTTTCTTCTCTAACTACCTTGGATTAGAACTGAAGAGTCGAAGTCACCGTGAAATATGAAATTCAAGAAATTTTACAGCAAACACGCAAAATGTCCGTAAACTGTCAATAACTTTTGGATTTAAACACAGATTAGTTGTCAAAAATACAGATAATGCTGGTCCCAAAGACCATGCAAAGTTTTAAGTTGATCGGTCAAACGGTTCTAGTTTAAATTTAAAAAAACACAGGAAATGTGGTTTTAAATTTTAACCAATAAGAGGATTTGGCTGAAATTTTGTATGATTGGGTACAATGTTGGTTGTAATGACTTCGTTAAATTTCAAATTGATCGGAGCAACCAATCAAAAGATAATTTTTTTAAAACTTGAACCAATCACAGGAGCCCGTCCAAAAACGATCCCAGGGACCGCATAGATTACGTTAGCATGTGTGCTAAGTTTCAGATCGATTGAATGTGCGGTTTAACCTGGGCTGTGAGGACAAAAAAAATACAAACAAAAAAACACACAGAGAAAGTGCCATAAGAGTACCGTGGTGACGCTTGCTACGCTCGCTCAAAAAGAGTTTAAAAAATTCTGAATTGACTCTGAATATTTTTTTCCCGACTCTTAATTACTCATTTTGTTTTAAAGTATCTTGTATCTTAAGTATCTTCAAGATACAACAGTATCTTGTATCTTAATACTCTTAAATGAAAGTATCTTGTATCGTGTATCTTGAGAGCAAATAATCAAGTATCTTGAATCTTGTATCTAAGATACTTTTATTAAGTATCTTGCTGATCCCTGCTAGTAATTGTAAAACATCAAATGTTGAAAGTCCTTGTCACAAACATGGGATAATTTATCGCATACTCCAATAATCAATGCGAAGTCACGATCTTTTGGTGCAAACTCATTATTTCTTGAAGAAACAAATGTACTTGAACAGAACTTTTAATAACAGTTTGATTTGTGAAAGTTTTAAACCGTCGACCAATCAAACTTCATGGCAAGCTGATTAAAAAACTCGCGAACAGTTTTATAATTTATAAGCACTGAAGAATTTATAATAATTGAAAATAAAAATCTTTCAACTCAAAAGTAAAACTATGAGACAATTTATCGTAGGTAATATATTGTTCATAGTGGATCGTATTTCTAGATGTGTTTGAGATTGAGAATACTTCTGTTCGAATTTATTATAAACCTTACTTTTTTCGACGTTTCTAGCTGATCGAATTGTTTTAGATTGTTATTTTAGCTAGGAGAAAGTTCTAAAACCTAATTAGGAAAATGATGACTGTCCTTCTGGGCTATTCGAGAAAATAAGAAACACGACTGACCTCTGGTGGATTCTTTGGTACTAGCGTTGATTGAAGAACAGAATAAGATGTTCAACGCCCGTGTTAAATCTGCTGCGCTTTTTTCCTTCCCCGCGGGACGGGGTAACGGTTAGTTCGGCATCCAAGCGTACGCAGCGCTCGAGTTCGCTTGTCTCTCTCACTCACTCTCTCACTCCTTCTCTCTCGCACCCGCACTCTGCGCGCGCAACGCCAGTCATCTGGATGCTTGCTGCATCCAAGTGGATTCCACTGCCCACGCGGCATCCAAAGTCCCCTCGATCCCCTCCCACGCCTTCTATCGAGGTGACTTTGGTTGATCCCGCACGTCGAGCGGCACCAAGACAAAGTTTTCAGGCACGATTCTATTTGCAATGATTTTGCAGGTATAAATTATTTAAAAAAATTTGAAAATAAAATTTTCGTGCATCCACAAATTAGGGCCGGTATTACCACAGTTAATTAATGTTGGATTAAATTTTGCGGCAACGCCAATGATTGATAATGATTGAAACAGTTGAATTTAATCCAAAAGTTAGAATAACAAATTTGAGAAAACGTTCCCATTGTTGCAATTTTGTTTATTTTATCTCGTACCAATGATTGTACCTTGTAGAAATATAAAAGTTATACAATTAAATTGTTAAATCTAGTTTAAATGGTTTAAACTCTAGTTAGCGCATAATCAGCTTTTACTTTACTACTTTTACATTCCTCCAAATCCGGCATCATGTTCTTCCTCGAGTGAAAAGATAATAATGCCAGAATAAATAGTTTTCGAATTATATTTAAAAAACGAGAAATCGTAACAGAGATAGGTAATTTAGAAAAGATTTAGATGTGTCTAATATCCGGGTGGACCGGGGTTCGAACACAGGACATCTCAGTTACCGGGCGAGGGCTCCAACATCTGAACTACACAGACGGTCACTCAGTGAAAGGTGAAACCGTGTTGAGATATGCTTACTCTGCTGTAACTTGCATGCTGACGTTGCATATCGTACACAACAATTGCACAAACAATAGATAGGGAATGTGCAAAAGTTTTTTAATGCGGTTAAAATACAATATTTCAAAATAACAACACATGGTAAAACACACTATTTTCAATCTCAAAAGTGTACATTTTCATTCATAAATTATGAAATTAAAAATCAGTGTAAATTCTGGCGAGAAAACGCTATCACGGCGAGTGATGTCATATTTTATTGTAACCATGGCAACATCATTGTTGGTTGATATAAATGACATCGCTCGCCGGGATGGCGTTTTCCCGCCAAAATTTACACTAAATTTCAATTTTATATTATTGAATGAAATTTGCATTTTTAGTGTGAAAATAGTGCGATGCCAACAAATATGTTGTTATTTTGAATTATAGTTTTAAAAAATACATAATATTCCCTATTGGAAGAATTGCCGCGATGCGATGCAAATCCTCCGGTGAAATTCTACAGATTTCCTGTCCAAGATAAGCCCAGGTAAATTTAATGTAATATAATGAAGACAAAAATCTATTTGTAATGTGGATCAAATTGCATTATTTATATGTAGTAATTAATTAACTAGCGAAGCGAGCGTCTTTAATGGTATACCTAAATTTTTGGCGTATCTTTTCTTCACTGCATTGTCGAGGAGGCCAATTCTTGAGATTCACGTTTTGAAACCATGTAGTACGTTTTCATTGATTAAAACATAAACATGTTGAAGGCTAAGAAATAGATGTCAACTTTTTCAAAACGTGAAAACTCAAGAATTGACCTTCAGGACACCGAGCAATATGTCATACCAGAGGGAACGTGTTTAGATTTTGAGCAAAATCTTCTGATTTGAAAAATGAAAATGAACCGTTTATATACGATCTCGTTCAAATTTTGCATGGCCATTGGAATTTAATTGTATTTTTTTTTTTTTTTTTTTCGTAGCTATAATCGCCGGTAAATAAATTCAAGTGCTATTGATATTTCATAATTTGATTTTTTGTTCATCATTTCACCAAGATATTTATTCATGCATATTCACCTTGATGCATTTCATAACGAATTGCCATTACAGTTATTTCCAAAGTCTGTACAGCAGCAGCAAGACGCACATTACAACGCGTTACACAGAGCGTTTTCCAAGTAGACCTCTCACTGATAAGCAGTTTCCATTGGGAAAACTAATAATTTTGCAGTATTAAAATACATACATTTTCCTTTTCCTTTTTTCAATTAGCGAACATGTTCTTATTCTTTAGCTTGCATTTTGAACGTTTAAAATGAACCTATACTTCACCTGATCTGTAACATATTTTTCAAAATCAATTGGAGTGTCAAGATAGTAGAATGTATAGTCACTTCGCTTCGTACTCAATTCATCTTCTCTATGCAGTTTCCATTTTAATCCAGAGGATCTCCGTCTCCACGTATCCAGTCTCCTTGCGACTCTAGGAAACTATTATAGGTATTGTCTTGGTTTTCCCTGTGTTGGTACAATTTAATTTTAATAAAAACGCTCTGTGTAACGCATTGATAAGCGAGCCGTCTAAATGCGTGCGAATTAACATGAGTGTGCAACTGCTGCTCTGCTCAACTAAGACTTGAAACTAAAACTTCAAGAGCAGTGAAAAAATATCTGAAAATTCTTGGCATAAATTTTTCAAAATATTTCAAGACAAGCATAAACGATCCCGCCGTAAAAAGAACATTTTCAAAAATACCTAAAATGTTGTTCCCGATGACCATACAAATTTTGAAGTTAATCGGTCAAACGGCTAAAGTTTTAATTTTAATAATCTCACAGAATCCTGTTCATCATAAACTAGACACGAGACAAATCTTAGGACATCGAGTGTGCAAAATTTCATACCGATTGGCGATTGGTTGAACGGTTTGATCTGGGCAGAAAGTGAAATTTACTACTCCAATCAAATAATTTCAAATATTTTAAATGTTTAAAATGTTCTTCATAAGATTACCTTATAGAGGTAATAGACTTGCAACTGTATTTTTGTACCTTTTTCACCCGCAAACATTTCACACGCTTTTCCAAACACTATTGAACTCAAAAAGGGTCCATTCTAAAGTTTGAAATTCGTTTTTGTTACAATTCCAAAAATCGTTCTGCTAGACATGATACATTTTCAACTAAGATTATATCGAAATGAGAAAAATTATGTGTCCCCCGAAATAATTGCTCACAGGTCGCTGGCCACTATAACAACAACAATACTATACAATACTGACGCCGTCCATGGCAGCTAAGATGGTTTCTCTGATCAGGCTGAAATTTGGCATGTTTTAAATTATATTCACTGCGCAAGCGAGATCGTTTCAATTTCGTCTTTGGGTGTTATTGTTAATGAAACTAGAGGCCAGCCTCAGATTAAATAATCTAACAGATAACATTTAATTTTGCACAGGGGAAAACTAACATCCAGGCTTAAGATTTGAATTTTGAGTGAAATCAGATACAAATTGTTTTAGATATTGGAATGCGATAATATTCATGTTTAGATTGCTTAGATATTTTCTTGTATTTCCACAACAATACGATGCATAATACGCGTAATTGTAATATGCTCAGAGATACACTACAAATTATATAGGTAAGAGCAATAATCCATGGATAATCTATAAAACAAAAAGCAAATAAACATGAAAATTAACGCATGAAATGAAAAGAAGCAAGATAATTGTTATTACTCAATCGTCTACAAAAAAATAGTACATTTTTATTAACTAGGAAAACGCTCTGAGTAACGCGTTGATGAGCGAGCACGGATACGCGCAACACCTCGAACCGAAATTATGTTTATCGAAAATGTCCTTAAAAGCCAATAATTCTAAAATTTCGTCACAGACTTGTATGAAAATCTCCAACGATTCCTAAAATATTGGTCCCAATAACCACGCAAAGTTTTAAGTTGATCGATTGAACCTTTACGATTGAACGATTCCTTGTTAATTTCCAAAAATCACAGGATATCGTTCAAAAAAATGTTAAACGGTCATATCAGTTTCATAATACGTTTGAAAGTTTCTGCTCTCTTGAAGTGAAGATTCGAAGATTCCGTGAAATATGAAATTCGAGAAATATGATAGCCAACACGCAAAATATCCGTAAACTGTCGATAACTTTTGAATGTAAACACAGTTTAGTCTGAAAATTGTCAAAAATACAGATAATGTTGGACCCGATGACCATACAAAATTTTAAGTTGATTGGTCAAACGGTTCTGGATTAAATTTCAAAAAGCACATGAAATATTTTTTTAAATTTTAACCAATGGGAGGATTTGGCTGAAAATTTGTAAAATAAGAGACAATGTTGGTCCTAATGACCATGCAAAATATAAGATCGATCACATTTGTCGAAGTCCATTTTCATTTTTCAGCCTATCAGGAGATGTTTATTTAAATTTCAACCAATGAATGGATTTCAAAAAAATTAGGGTCTGCAAACAGAGAAGGTTGGTTTTACATGTGTGCAAAATTTCAGATCGATCGGTGAAACGGTGCGACCTGTGTATCGGCTATTAGCAGCCAAAAACAAAAACAAAAAAAAAAAAAAAAAAAAAACAGAGGTCCGTGCCAAAAGAGCCAAAAGGAGACGCTCGCTTCGCTCGCTCAATAAAAACGCTTTCATTAATTTTTTAAATTGTGAGTGTTTGTTAATTATTTCTTAGGCAATCTGTATTGAATAATTGTATTATATTTGAAAACTACATCGATTGTAGCATGGATTGTAATTTGTAGTGTCTAATCCGTCGGAGCCTAAACGCACTTTTGGTCTTATCGCTTCTTGCATAGCATCTTGGTTTGTCTCGTCTATCACATCTATTTTTGTCTCGTCGCCTTGTAATCTCTGCTGCCTGGCGCGGGGTGGGGTGGGGGGATCTCGGGAGCGACTCGAACGTCCGTCTCCTGCTGAAGCTGGCGAGAAATGAGAGTGAAGGGGGCGGGACAGAGTGAGTGCGCAGTGGTTCTTGCGCATGTGACACTAGCGACATTCGGAGTATAGGTGGTTGGATGCCGAACTAATCCAGCTTCTTGGCCAGGGGATTGCGGGCGGGTAGCGGGGGCGAGGAAGGAAGTGCAGGAATGCTGCCATAAGCGTTGTACATCTTATTCTGTTCTTCAATCAACGGTGGGGAATAATGGAGGATATCAGGGGGATATTTAAATAAATTATATTTTATTTGCTTTAGATGTTTTTTATGGCTGAAAAAGTAAACTTGTAACTAAATCTAAATTTCAATTGTTTCTCCTTTTTCACTGCCCTGTGGAAACACGAACTTCAAAATAAAAAAGTGCATCTTAAAAGTTTCCTGCCAGAAGTGGCTCCATCACGTATCGCTTATTTGTTCGAATTGGCGCATATAATATTTTATTTATATATAATAATATAATTTTTTTACACAGTTATTATCCAAGACTTTCTGAAATAATCAACTTGTTTTACCTGGAGGAGTTATTCTAAATTTCCCTGTCGTCTCGTTTCACGTGATACGGGCTCACTGCACACTGGAGTGCTATCTATTTAACATGGTAGTGACGCCGTATCAATTGATACGAGACGACAAGGGAATCTAGTGGAGCGGTCGCTCCACGCCAGCCAAGTCGTACGGCGCGCACACTCTCAAATAAAGGCTGGAGCAAACCCACTTTTACTATAAGCATCAAAGTGGCATTTTCGGCCTACTGGATCTTAAAATTGGGAAATCTCACATTGTTGCGATATATCTTAATTTCGAGCTATGGCCCACCCTACAACATATACCAAATTTGGGAACAATAGGTTACGCCCTTTGCACGCTAGAGGGCCGTGAAAACAGTGTTTTAGGGCGGTTTTCATAATAATAATCAGTAATAATCTCAGTAGATTATTACACGGAAGGCCGTGACCAGATAAGGAAACCATCCGGAGACACTCCTTAAATATTTTATAATAACTATCCTTTGACGTCGATATTTCATAGCTGGTCGGAGTCGTTGGCATCCTGAATGAATCGCAAGTAATTTGAGATATAAATTTTGATTATCCGTTCACAAATATTAAAGAAAATATGACATTTCTGAATGTCGGAGAGTTATATTTATGCAAGAAATAACATTGAGGAGAAAAAATCGTATCAAGCCTCCTTGAAGCATTCTTTACAAGTACTGTAATCAAAGTCTTTAGAATGTCCCAAGAATCTGTTACATCTCAAATTGCGTCAACTCTAGAGCCATGTCCACATTGTGGGAAACTATACAAGAGAGTGAGAACTCACATCACCCGCGCTCATCCAGAGCAACACCGGGACCTCATCAACGGCAAGTACAACTCAAAGTCACCTCCTAGTAAATCAACGGATCCTTACTTTGGAATGAAGAAGGATGAAACTTCTAGTGAAGAAGCAGCCGAAGGTTTGTCACATAACGCTGGAGTGAAGAAAGCCAACGAAGAGTTTTTACATGCTGAGCTTGAGAAGAGGATTGCCGAGTTCTCGGTAGACGAGGACACATTCGAGGAATTCAGCAATAAGGTAACTGAGCTATCTACCTTCTTATCTCAAGCAATACAGTATCTACCAGGTCCAGAACATCCGGCCACTCGCTACTTTCGAGCAAGAAAAGATAAATCCTACAAAAACAATGACCGAAGATACAAAGACTCATCAAATCCGCAGAAGAGATCTAAGAAGGATAGAGAAAAGCGACAAGAAAAGTATCAATATCAGAAAGCTCAATATCTATACTATAATCAGCGAAAGAAAGCTGTTAACATGATATTGAAAGGCGATAATCCTCAATGTCGCATTGGGAGTGACAGATTATACCAAGCATTCAGTGACAGATTCGCACAGCCAAATGACGAGGTTAGACAAGAATACACCTCCAAGTACACTCCGGAAGAAAGGAGATTGATTGACGAATCATTTGACCCGTGTATTTCAGAAGCTCACATAGAGGATGCCATGAAATCTATACGAATCGATACAGCTTCTGGTATAGACAGAGTCCTGATGAGAGTAGTTAAGTCTCAAAGAGTAGTGAAAATACTTTCATTGATCGCGACGACCATGTTAAAGAAAGGTTGGGTACCAGACAGTTTCAAGAAAGCCCGAACAATTTTGATTTTCAAGGGTGGAGACACTAATAGTCCAGGGAATTGGAGGCCAATCACTATTTTCTCCGTTCTAAGAAGAATTATTGAGAGAGTTCTGGACAAGATGTTTCGATATTACGAGTCATTTAACATACACCAGAGAGGATTTGTTAGATCACCAGGTACCCATCTGAACATATCAATTGTTTCTGCCATCTTAGAAAAGTGCAAAAGAGAAAAGAACGATGCTACACTGATTTTCCTAGACATTTCCAAAGCATTTGATAATGTTGGCCATAAGCACCTGATATCGACATTACGATCCACATCAATACCTACCTGTATCCAAGACATGATAATTGAGTTGCAAACCGGTAATACGACTAGAATTGAGGCAAACAATGAAACAACTAAGCCAATTGCCTTGAACTGTGGTGTTATGCAAGGAGCGCCACTTTCACCAGCCCTTTACAATCTTGCAACTGACCATGTTTTGGATGAGCTCTCGGAAAATGACGTTTCTGAATTTTACGGATACAACTTGGTAGATCATTTGGACAACTTAACTGTGTTGGGATTTGCTGATGACATCGTCATTATAGGGAAGGATAACCTTTCAGCTGCAACGCTAGCCAGCATGGCTAAGCAACGGCTTCAAGAGCTTGGTCTGAAATTGAATCCTGATAAATCAGTTGCTATTGTTATTGAGAAGGGGAAGTTACAAGAACAAGAAATATTAATTGATGAGAGCACTTCTATTAAAAGTATTTCCATAGATGAATCAATCCGTTATCTTGGAGTTAACTTTAATAATCTATTGGTAACAAACTTCGGATCCGTGATTAATGAGCTCAAATCCAAGCTCAATACTTTATGTACTTCTCCTTTGTTAATGGCAGATCAGAAATTAAACATTTTAAATCAGTATATCTGGCCAACTCTGATTTATCCTCTCCAGAACGCACCTCTGAAGAAACTTCCGATGGGATATCTAGAAGATCTAGATAAGCTAGTAAGGAGCACTATCAAAGAGATTCTGTCATTGCCTGGCGACACTCCCGATAGCATGTTGTATTCTGCTAGGAAATGTAAAGGATTGGGTACATTCAGAGCTAAGTGGGAGGCCTTCATACAGCATCACAACATCTGTCAAGTCCTGGAAAAGTCTCAAGAGCCGTATGTAATTGCAACAAGAAACATACCCGAGGAGATGGCATACTGCTTAAAGAAACTCGAAATCAACACCGATCAGTCCAAGACATCTTCTGCGAGCACATCAAAACCAATTAAATTATGTAGCAAAAGCATCCGAGAAACTTTGCGGCAAAGAGAATATGGGAAGTGGTGTGCTCTGGTGCAGAAGGGAAGCGGCGCAATTCTTTATGAAGAATATACACCTGCTAATAAATGGATCACAACAAAAGGAGGACTATCATCTTCAGAATGGCGTGAAGCTCTGAAGTTTACAACTAACACCGCCCCTGTGAGAGCTCTTCATGGACGAAGCCTGGACGGAACCCGTTGTCGTCACTGCGACAACGAGAAAGAAACCCTTCCCCATGTCCTAGGCTTCTGTCCCTATGGAGAGCTACTACGAAACACTCGGCATCATAACATCAGGACGCTACTAGCAAATAGCCTGAAGCAGAAAGGTCTTGAGGTATATGAAGAAGTCGCTGGTGTCTCTGCAAATGGAAGCAACAGAAGAATCGACATAATTGCCATCAACAGAACATCTCTTCAAGGCTACATCCTCGACCCCACTGTGAGATTTGAAACACACAAAGGGCAGCCCGAAGAAGTGCACGAGGAGAAGAAGACCATTTATGAGCCAACTATTGAATACTTTAAGGAGAAATATGCACTTAAAGACATTGAAGTGATTGGCTTGTGGGTCGGGGCTCGTGGCACCATTTCAGATTTCTTTGTTAAGTTTTGTAAACGTTTTAAGTTAAGTTTAAAGATAATTTATAACATAGTTTTATTGTCCCTAAAGGGTTCAATTCAAATATTTAGAAACCATTGTTATAGTAATTAGTTGTTAGTTAGATTTTCCTTTTCTGTTTAATCAAATCATTTTCATTTATGTTTTATATCAAATTAATGTATTATTTTATTGATTGTTATTCTGTGTGTTTACAACCTTTATGTACAAAGGCAGACTTTATTTTATTGTGAATAAAGATTTATATAGTAGTAGTAGGCTGGAGCTAAAATCCGGTAAACAGGCCACAGCCTAAACGGCTGAACCGATTGATCTCACATTTTTACCACGTGTGCACTTTTGGCGTCTGATTTAACCTTCACCCCATGAATTTTTTGTGCCGCCATTTTGAAACCGGAAGTGACGTCATATCTCAACAACGGCTAAACCGATTGGAACGAAAATAGCGCCAAACGATTCGGACGGTCATCTATATGGATAATCAATAGCAACAGACTAAAATTTTATGTTAACGAAACCGGAAATGACGTCATGAAATTTAATTCATCGATTGGCATTTCGGCAACAAATTTGATCCAATTATTTTGATATTTATGTAACGTATGTTCTTTTGTGATATTATTTGACTTGATATAAAACCAACCGGAAGCCGCCATTTTGAAACCAGAAATGACATCATATCTTAATAACGTCTTAATAGATTTAAACGAAACCAACGCTAAACAATTTAGACGGTCAACTTTATGTATTATCATCAATAATATTTGCAGTTTCGCATACTGAAACCGGAAATGACGTCACACATTTTAAAAATCGTACAAATTTACATTTTGATGCAATATATATACTCTTTGAGACTGCTTATAATAAAATGAAATCATGTTTAAATTATAATTCAAGAGGTCAGTGATTTCAGCAGCCATTTTGAAATCGGAAGAAACGACGTAATATCTCGAAAACTGGTTGACAGATCGGTATGAAACTAGTGCCAAACGATTCGGAAGGACATCTCTATGGAATAGGAACAGTCAAACTAGAATTTTCCTATTTATGAGGCCGGAAATGACGTCATTCAAATTTATAAATCATTATAATCCCCTCCTATACAATAAATACATATTCAGAAAGCTAAAAATGATACACATCATTTATAGTTATAAATTCTATGTGGCAGTGCAGAAAGTTCAGCGGCCATTTTGAAAACCGACGTGTTGCCATATCTCGGAACTGGGTTGACCGATTGGAATGAAACCTTTGTTTTTTTCATGAGAATAACCAAATTGTAAAGGGTAAATTTTTTTAAAGGATTTAGTAATTGTTCATGTGATATGTGTCACACGTAAGTTGTAAGAATAAACTAAAAAAAGTAGTGATATCCCCATAAAAAACACTCCGTGTAAAAATACCAGCCAAGTCTCTTCAACTTAAAAAAAATAATGAAATCTAAAAATTCTGCACTGAAGAGTAGTGATATCAAAAAATTAGCCAAGTCAAAACTTTATTTGAAAATCAAAAAATACTTGGCGCATCGTTTTTTTAGGGCATTATAGGTATACTATGTATATGTATATTTCATGTATAATTTATAATTGGCTTATACTTCCAAGCTATTTATGTACACGATGCGCCAAGTATTTTTTGATTTTCAAATAAAGTTTTGACTTGGCTAATTTTTTGATATCACTACTTTTCAATGCAGAATTTTTAGATTTCATTATTTTTTTTAAGTTGAAGAGACTTGGCTGGTATTTTTACACGGAGTGTTTTTTATGGTTTAGAATAACTCGAACTTTGTATAAATGTGAGAACATTGCAGTCTTCACAGCAACACGAATACATATGTATGAACATGATAGCTACAAGTGACTCGTCCATTTGCATTGATTGTTGAATAATTGCATTCCATTTGAGTTATCCATTCATTGGAATACACACAGATGTACGGTAGAGTGAGGGGGGGGGGGGGGTATTTTTGCTTGGGTTCGGTTACCTAAGGTGGGGGGGGGGGGGGGGGGGGGGTTAACCTTTGGCAGGATTGATAACCTTGTATAAGGTCAAGGATATACCCGTCATGAGCTACAATGTAGACTTTAGTTTACTGTTAATGAATGGCCGTTTTATGGTGTAATAAGTGGTAAAAACTATTATTATTTTCGTTTTTAAGACGGCCGAGTAGTGAGTTTGACCTTGAAGAGTTTTTAATCAATTTTTATCAATATCTTTTAACTATGTATTTGTTAATAAAATAAGGCTTTGTACGAGTATTCAGAACTGTTCAATAAAAATAATTTTATTATTTGGAATGGGTTATTAGTTTTATTTCGCCCTGCAGAAGTTTAGTGCCATATTTGTACTGAGGTTTAATGAAGGTTTTAAGAAACCTTAGGAAAATTACTGCATATTAGAATATTATTTTTATAACTAAACTGGATCCTACAGCCAGTGCCCTCCCCCCCCCCCCCCCCCCCCCTGGCCACCTTCCACACGTCTGCTCTAACGGTTATCAGGGTATCGATGCATCATGCATCATGCTTCATGTATATTCATACCGACCTGCGGTTTCACTTATAAATACAGCGGCTTTGTGTCAGAAGGGCATAATTCATGACCACAACAATCCATTGATTCCAGGGCAATAATTTCAACCCACAGGGATGATTAGCCCTTAAGGGACAAAACATCAAGTTGGAATAGTTCCAATTTCCTGACACTTTGTACTGTCATATTCAAGTCAACGCAGGTCCTTACAGTCTGACCAACATCACAGAGTAAAATTATGTCTCTCAGAAGGCCCGATGTCAATTTTACAGATTTAGCGTTGCACACTTTTGAAATGATGTAATCAAGCTCTTGCCATTTGACAGATGTCATCAAATACAGTTATATTGAAGTTTTTTTTACACAATGACTCATGTCACCATTACAAATATGATTGGATGAAGACAGAATTACTGGTTTATGAGCTCACCTCAAGAATCATTGAAATATACTTCCGCCCCTCTACCTCTGAGGACAGAAATAACAAACAAACCACCACGACATGTGATTGTTTGTGTAGAGAAGTAAAAGTTAACTTAGCTTTAGCTTTTTGACTTGTCAATGGCGTCTTTAAAGTTAATAGTTTGAGCTTTAGGTTGCAATGATTTGCATTGGACTCAACATCTTGTGTATCAGAGTTTGAGCTTTAAGTGTTTACTGTGTGAGGTAATGTTGCTTACAGTTTTCGAGGAGAGTCGACTGACTGGGCCCTGATTCTAAAACTCCATTGCGACCGCTTAGCAATTATTTCAATGTTAATCCTTATGGAAGAAATTGCTAAGCGGTCGCAATGGAGTTATAGAATCCCACCTCTGGTCAATTGTTAGTGACTGACCGAACTGCTTCACTATCATTGGTTGAGGAGAAAATGTCTCCTGGGGCCAGATTCACAAAATGTACTATCTCCTAATACATACTATCTTTTGTATTATCTTTCATTTAACATGTTCTTCTTGGTATTCAATCAAAAGATACGTATTAGCAGATAATACCTTTTGTGTATCCAGCCCCTGAAGGATATATTTTGCTAGATTGTCTTGAACAATGCAGTTACACACAATTTAAGGTGGCTGGGATCGATCGATATATATATACAAAAATGTTTTTTCTTGAAATTATAAATTCAAAAAACGTTTTCCAATATTTCAACTATATTTAAGTATAAAAATATCCTTTAAATGTCCTGTAGTTTGCAACTCCCGCCCAATAATGAGTTTTCAATTTTATGTCTTTTAAAAATGAACAAATTTAACATGGGAGGTATAGGAAAATCATTTCGAATTTTGTTAATAACTTTTAAAATAGTACACGTTTGTATAGTTTTCAATTTTTTCCCTGATAGTACGTCCGTATATCTACAAGAAAAAAAGTGTTTTGTTCAATTCTATAGGCACAAAATATTAGAACACATTATAGCTTAAATGTTTATTGATTTTACTTGGCTGCCATAAGATAACATGGGGGAGAAAACTCAAATTATCTCAGAAACTAGACACGAGAAGTGTATATATTTTCATGGATTGTGTATGGCTTGAATATCAAGAAGTACAAAAAAATATTTAAATATCTGAGACTATGCCTCGATCGCTCCAGCCACCTTAAATACAAAATCCGCGAATAAGCTATATAGGTCGCCAAGTCGGCCATGTTGTTTATGTTGTTTTGACTTACATTCCTTCTAAAACTGAATCTAAGCAGCTAAAACATATTATCTTCCTTCTAAAGCAACATCATGTTTTATAATGCTTTAGAGATTGTGTAATTATTATTCATGGCTTACAGCTTTTACTTATTTACTTAGCAGAATGAATTTGTATGCTCGTGTATACCCACAATATAAGTAATTAATATTAGTAGTTAATTATTAGAGTAGTAATTCCAACATGCTTCGTAAGATTGTAATTACTTGCTTTGATGCTTTTTGCTAAAATACGTAATTTAGCAAATTACAAGAAAAGCAACAGGTCAACTAAGTAAAAACACTCGAATACTGCCACATTTACATGGTCAAATTTTCAGTCAAATCATTTTATCAAATCTTCGCTTCAAAGGAATTTGACCACGCAAATAACCGACTTTGATGAAAACATTAAGGATTTAATAAAATCTTTGGCTAAAAAGAAAATGTTCTATTTATAGAAAACTTCTAGCAAACTGTTTCCATGAAATTATAAAATTGCGGAAATAGTTCATGATTTCAGTGTTAGTTGCACTTTTCGGTACCTACTCTTCTAGATTTTTGTTATAGATCCCGTAGGTGACACAAACCAACCCACCCGAATTACAGATATTTGAATACATTCTCTGAATGATTGATATAACAAATAACCGTTTTTCCGTTCATTCACGTAAACTTTGCCGTTTTCAAATTATTTGAGTCATTTATCTAATTTGTTTCAACAAATATCGCATAACTTTGATCACTTTCAAACTGTGTTTTATTATCTCTCCAGTTACTCACACCTACAACACCAGATACACCTACTTACGCACAACACGCACGAAAATGCTCGCTCATCAACGCGTTACACAGAGCGTTCTCCAAGCAACATAATTGGCATTATAAGTGGTTTAAAACTATTCAATTCAAGTTGGACAACTCAAATCTTCAAGATTGAAATTGTCCCAATTCAAATATTGTTTGAAGTCTCACTTCACTTTCATGGTTTTTGGTAATGTTTGTAATACGTTTTTTCATAACCATCGTCCTAAACATCAATTAGCATTCAATTTTTCTGTTCATATTGTCTTCATATAAAACTATGATTAAATATTACGAAGTTGTGTTCTATGTTAAGAGTCTACGATACTTGATGAAATTCATGTTAATTGAAATACAAAAAGGCGGCCCTTACTTTTTTCTAAACGGCTTTACCGATTGTCTTCAAATTTTCACAGGGTATAGATAAAGAGTAGATCTGTGTCTCTAGTTGGTCCAAAGTTTTATTTTTTGTTAAGTTATTTCAGGGCAGAGGTGCCAAAAAGACTCATATATTGCCCAAATTAGCACTTCCTCAAAACGAGAAAAAATATTTTTTATAATTTTTTCGATCACTAGAGACACAGATTTACTCTTTATCTCTATGCTGTTAAATTTTGAAAACAATCGGTAAAGCAGCTAAGAAAAAAGTAGGGGCCGCCTTTTTATGTTTTTTTGTGGTTTTCAATATTTGAATTAAAATAACTTACTTCACAGCAGTATATGCAACATGCAACACACGATTAAATGTCATAAATGTCATGTGTAACCCAGAGCTAATGAATTTTCATGCATTTCTAGGATTTTTTTTACATTGGAATCGAAATTTTCTGCGAGTCCTGTCGACTCTTAAGGAAATTTGCTTCAATTCTAGTGTCGATTTATCTCGAATTGTCCAATGGAAGGTTACAGGGAAAGAACGCTCTAAGTCACATTCGGATGAAACGGAGATAAACGAGGTTTTATGTTGAAACTTGTTCTATCTTCCATACAAATCAATATTTCAATTGCGTTTTTCAAGACTTTGTGGCAACATTTTCAATAAAGCGAGATTCTGAAATCTCATAAAAATCACTGCAATATTACGCCTTAAACTAATTTTTCCCAAAAATGAGCTTATAGCGTTCTTTCCTTGTACCTGAAGGGAACTGGGAAATAACAGAATAGGGAATATGCAAAAGATTTTTAATGCCGTTAAAATCTAATATTTCAAAATAACAACATATTTGTTGGTAAATTACACTATTTTCACACTTAAAGAACAGTTCATTGAAAATAATTTCATAGCTTGTAATGGTTTATTAATTTTACTTTGTCCAACAGATGTTTAGTACCCGAAAATTAGTAAAATTATGGCACTAAACATCTGTTGGACAAAATAAAACTAATAACTTATTCCAAACTATGATATTATTTTCATTGAACAGTTCTGAATACTCGTACATAGCCCTATTTTGTTAACAATTATTACATTGGTAAAAAATATTGATAAAAATCGATTAAAAAACTCTTCAAGGACAAACTCACTACCCAGCCGTCTTAAAAGCGTACATTTTCATTCATGAATTTGAAATTAAAAATTAGTGTCAATAACGGCAAAACGTCATTCCGGCTAGTGATGCCATATTTTATTGTTGCCATGGTAACATCATTGTTGGTTGATATAAATGACATCACTGGCCGGGATGGCGTTTTCCCGCCAAAATGTATACTGATTTTCAATTTCATATTTTATGAATGAAAATCTACACTTTTTAGTGTGAAAAAAGTGTGATTCACCAACAAAAATTTTGTAATTTTGAATTATAGTTATTAATACATTCATGCATATTCCCTATTGTCAGGATTGTATTTATTTCTACTAGCACATAGCCGAATTGGGCAATACAAATCTGCAAATGTGGATTGCCCAAGTTGAATTAAGTGTGATATGGACATAAGACTGTCTTGAGACAACGTCAACAAACCTGGGATGTATTTCAACTGCAAATACCTCGGCACCAGCCCAAGTAATTCACACTTGTCATCTTTCACCCTGCGGTCTAGCTCGTGCGGCTGGGACTGTACGCGGCCTCTGGGATGTGTGTT
>OW203769.1:3245177-3318554 GCA_934045905.1 Leuctra nigra | reverse complement strand
CGCTTTGAATGACGTATTGAATCCAGTCACAGGGCAATCATTTCCAGGTGACCTATGACCAGGGTGCGTTTGACATGCTTACTGTTCTGGGCCCTTACCTAATATCGCGAAATGTTGGTGCTACGATGGTGCTGAGTTCAAGGTCGGTGCTACTACGGGTTATAAGATAGGTAGCTATAGCCCAGTGCTAACTAGCACCGTCCTACCATTTCGCGATATTAGGTAAGGGTCCTGTGTACTACCATAACGGGACTTTCTCAGTGAGCTTTTGTATAGATATTGCCCAGGAAACACCGTTCAAAAACTTGATCTCAAATTTTTCACACATAATGTCGTAAGAGCGGTCACGTGTTGGGTTTGAACAATATCCTGTGATTGGTTGGCAATTAAAACTGAAACCGTTTGACCCATCAATTTCAAATTATGCATGGTCATCGGGAACAACATTTTAAAAGTTTTTATTTTTACAATTCAGACCAACCTGTTAAAATCTCAAAAGTTATTTACATTTTACGCACATTTATGCTTGAATTGAAATATTTGCAAAATTCAAATTATCATTCCTACTTCATTCCCTAACATATGAATTCGCATGCAATACGAAGGCTCACTCATCAACGCGTTAGACAGAGCGACTTCCTAGTATACATGCAAACCACAGCAAAGACCAAAGCTTGAACATCTGGACATATCAAAGCGTTTTGACGGGCCCTAAGTATCAACAGACAACGCTTTGATAAGCTCTGTGAGTGACAGACCAATCATTACATACAATGTGTTCCACATACCTTTGACATGGATCATGTTTTGTATTTATTAGGAGCGAGGTTGACGTCTGCTTTCGACTCCATTGACTTTGGTATTTGTGTTTTGACGGATAATTCAGTCTCCCCGACGGCTGCCACCTTAGCGCGGTGGTGGGGTTTGTGATTGCCAATGATCCACTGCAGCTAAGCCGGCGAGCATATGCTCATGTGTAAGGGCTACCCATGCCGGAGAAGTCAGTGGTGAGATCCAGGGTCGACCTACCCATGCCCTCCCTCGAATGTACGGTCCCCTCGGGCCGCCCTCCCCCCTTGTGACGGACGTCCCTCCAAATCTGGTCCCTTCGGCCCGAATCCTCCCGCCCCCCGGTCCGTCGCCATTTCGGCCTGGCCTTCACACCAGTGGTGGACTCCCCCGGGCCGGACCCTTTAGGTCGACCCCTCCCCATGTCCTCCATATATGATCAAAAAATATAAAACATAAAAATGAAGTGCACAAAATGACCACGCTGTCGACGCGCCTTTAAACCCTATTATACTACTTATACTAAGCCTATGTTGATACTCATATTCGACCTTGACAGACTATTAATCTTTGCAACTACACACGTGACTCGGAAGAAGATACAATCTGTAGATTACCATCGGTACGTGAGTGGTTCGCGGTGACATATTGCAAAGTTACAGTGTTGTTCTCAACTATAATTTATGTCACTGTCTGAGAAAGGGGACGCTATTTTTTGGTGGGAAATTACCATTATAATAAAATGAATACATCAAACGAAAATCTAATGTTATAAAAACTAAAGTCTTTTCGCCGTGTTCTTTATCAAACTAAAATTTTGCTTGAGCATTGAATGCATTTTTTACAAAATCGAATGTTTGATTGAACAGTGAAAAGATCAAATTATGTTGGCAATTTTTAAGAATATCGACGACAGGTTTATCAAATATTACATATAGAAAGTGTTTCATGATTTTCAAGTATTTTTGACATTTTAAATTTACTTTTATGTCAATATGTTGCACGTACTTGTGCTCGCTTATCAACGCCATAAAAAGAACATTATATTAGAAGACTTGCATTTCCCGTTTGTGAATGAATATGAGGAAAATGGGAAATTTTATTGAATGAGACTGTACGGAGTATAGGCAGCAAGTTTAGATTACAGATAGCGCTGCGAAAAGTACAGACAGAGCCGCCTGGGCTGTGGGAAGGAAGCTTACCTTTGGCAAGGCGTCCAAGTCGCTGCAGTTATACGTTATGTTGCTGCACATATTACGTATTTATTACTTCTTAAAATGTACACAAGTTTATCAAAAAGTTAATTCGCAATCAAAATAATAATAAAGTGTACAAAATATTTGCGCGCCTTGGTTCTAATTCCGAACTATTTTGAGTAATTTGTTGTCATTTGATCTGTTGCTAGGTCACGGCCAATGAGGAATAAAACATTTGAAGATCATCTCTCACAAATGTTTCATATTCCTTTCACTCGTGGCGCTGGGGTTTGTACGCACGGTGCCTATACAAGGTATAAGGAAAAGGTGGCGAGCATTCTTCTTTTTCTCTTCGCGTCCAGCGATCTTACACTCGACACATGCAGAATAAGGTGTTCTCCTTACATTTGCAGCTAGGAGAGTTCCAAGTCGCGACAGAAAACAAAACAACTGACCAAGCTTGGAAGTTTGACCGCGGGAAGCGAACCCCGCCCCTTGAATTATATTACCAAGGAGTTATTACTTGAGCTGAGTTGAAACGCTCCTGGGGGGAGGTTTGAACTCGGTGTAGAGTTGGGAAGCAAGTGCAAGTACATTGTAGGAAGCGTTCTTATTGCAAGTGAATTAATAGACGTGTGAAAGTTGTGCTGTGTGAAATAGATCGGAAATAGCTGCAAAAGACAGTTTAACCATGGTTTAACCTTAGACTAAATAACTGTGTATTTAGTCTAAGGTTTAACCAAGAGCGTCAAAGGAGTAGTTTTTGTAAATTACTTCTGTGAAATATGGTAAACTGGGGGGGGGGGGGGCGACATTTGAAAACGCGCGTAAACGTCAATGTCAGTTCTCCTGAAGTTCTTGACAGATAAATTGTCAAAAACAACTTAAATATTATTCCTAATGACCGTACAAAATTTGATCGGTCAAACGTATCCACTTTTAATTTTCAACCAATCAGATGATCCTGCTCAAAATCTATACACGAGACCGCGCTCATTGGCCGTTAATAAGTGAACAAAATTTCAGATCAATTTTTTGTACTGTTTGACCTGGGGGCCAATTCTTGAGATTCACGTTTTGAAACTGTTTTACTTTACGTTTACATTTTATAAAACTGGAAACAGTTGAATACAACTATTGCTTAGCTTCAACTTTTTTACGTTTTAAACAATGAAACCGCGTGACACGGTTTCAAAACGTGAATCTCAAGAATTGGCCCCCTGGCTGGGCCTAGCGTACAAAAAAACACACCGAAAGTGTCTAACTAAAGTTGATTGACATAAACATACCAAAATGAAACGTAATAATTTATTTTGTTTCATCGATTGTTACTGTAAATATTGTTATTTGATACAATGTGACTTGAAATAAAAACATAACGTATAATAAAGCAAATCAACATCAGCCATGTCAGACATGTAAACATATCGCGTGAATTGAACTCTGCCTTATAAATAAAACAATCAAATTACACCCATGGAGAACCGAACGCTCTGAACTCCGCCAGAAATACAAAACAAAAACTGCGAATAAATCAAGCGTAGAAAACATTGCCGCCCGTTTGAGTGTCGTAACTCAACTGTGTTTAGTGAGTTAACCGTCATGTAAAAATAAAAACACGAGAAATGAATCAGAGTGAATCAGGAGGCCTATTCTAGAACGTTTTCCCGATTCCATTCGGATGGAATCCGGTCATGGCCATAAGGATTAACATTACATGAAATCGAACTCCTATGGAAGTGGGAATTTAAAAGTTTTGGAATTGGGCCCCAGATATGATCTGAAGCTAATCGAAAATTCTGAATACGTCTGAATAGGTAACAAATATATAACATTATGTATCATGTTATGATTTGTTTTTAATTTTTATTCTCTCTATTCAATATAGTGAATTTATTATTTCTTGATCTTCTTGATTACTTTCAAGCAAATAAATTCAAATAAATTAATAAACATATTGAAAAATGTACAAGCAAAACAATCGTGAAAAAAAACAATAAAAATGCTAAGAAATTTTATGTTTTCCTTTTCGACTCAATTTAATTCTATAACCGGTGTTTTATTTTAAAATTTAACACTTCATTTTCCGAGTCTCTAATTTATTAACGTATTTTTATCTGTATCTTAAGTTTTTATTATAATTGTGATGTTTTATTGTTCCCTGATTTCGACTTGTCGATATTCAATTTTTTTATATTTGTTGATTCAATTTTTTAATTTTTCCAATTGTTTGCTTTATTCGTATATTTCCTTCAGTTCTATTTCTCTCGTATTTTTTAGTTGTTCACCCCTTGTTACCATCTTCATTCTGCTAACTCGCTCGCTGCCTCTTCCACTTCCCCCTCCGGAAAACAGCAATACACACGTGTTTCCCCCTCGGCCGCGACAAACGCGACGATCTCCGCACAACAAGCACGCTAAACGTCGCAAGTGCACGCGGCCGGCTGATCGTTACGGGGGTTATTTTCGTCAATTGAGTTCTGTCAGCGTCTATTCACCTCTCATGACACTTCTCCCAAGCGACATTATTCCGAAGTGCTTCAAATGCACGCCTGTTTATTTGCTGTTGACTGAGGGTGAAAAGTTTGTCGGCAGTTGTTGAATAATACGGAGTGTTTCATTTAAATAAGTACAAATGTCAGAACGAACAGGTGGGTGCTTACAGAGAGGGAAAAGAGTTTGTTACGAATATGTAAATAGATTTGAAACTACAAGATGTAGTGGTCATTCAAATAATGTATTAATTGAATGCCCAACCAATAAAAAAAATAAAAATCTCAAAGAATTTTAAGTAACCTAGGCAAAAAGTCAATAAGAAGTGAAAGAGATTTAATTAATTTAATCTCATTAAATTTAATTTAATGGGACCAATAAGATTTAATCAACAATTCATATTTTTTTTATTTAGATGTGAATCTAAATAAAAAAATATCTGACATTTCTTTGAATAATGTAGAAAAATATTTCAAAACAAGCATAAAATGTCCGTAAAGAGTATGTCAATAACTCTAAAAGTCAGGAACAGATGTATTCGAAATTTGTCAAAACTCAGAGCCATAAAATATTGGTCCCCAGGACTACGCAAAATTTGAAGTTGATCGGACAAGAGGTTTCAATAAAAAATTGAAACCAATTACACACGATCTTATTCAAAACGTATCCACGTGACCACTCATATAACATCAGTGCGCGTGCAAAATTGCATATTGATTAGTTGAACGGTTGGACCTAGGCAAAAACACACACAAACAAAACGCTTAGGAAAACACTCAGTTTAACGCGTTGATGAGCGAGCCTTGGCACTGCATGCGATTTGATAAGCGTTTGCAAGTATCAGCTGCTCTACAGGCCTTGGTACTGAAGCATCAAGAAGGCAGGGATGAACATTTTGTATACATATTTCAAATATTTCAAGATTATAAAATAAGATGTCCTTAAAATGACAATAACTTTCGAAAATAACCAACAAAATAGTCTTCAAATTGGCAAAAATACGTAAAATATTAGTTCCAATCACAATGCGAAGTTTTAAGTTGACAGGAAATATTGTTTTAAATTTTAACCAATGTGAGGATTTAGCTGAAACTTTGTAAGATTGGGGACAATGTTAGTCGTAATGACTTTGCAAATTTCAAATTGATCGGACCAATTAATCGAAAGATATATTTTTTTAATTTGAACCAATCACATGATCCCGTTCAAGAATGATCCCAGGGACCGCATAGATTACGTAAGTATGTGTGCATAATTTCAGATCGATTGGTTGTGCGGTTTGACCTGGGCAGTGCAGACAAAAGAAAGCTCACAGAGAAAGTGTCATAAGAGTACCGTGGTGACGCTCGCTCAATTAACTCTCCCCCGAGTAACGGTTGATGTCTTAATTCTGCTCTCTTAGCCACTGACAAACATCTTGTGATGCACTTGCTTTGTGCATGGCAGATCAAGTTGAACTCAGCATGAAGTGTGTAGTTGTTCAGTACAATTGCGACTTGGAGCTCCTGAAGTTAACAAGGAATGATACTGTAGTAATCCTGCTCTCTTAGCCACTGACAAACATCTTGTGATGCGCTTGCTTTGTGCATGGCAGATCAAGTTGAACTCAGCATGAAGTGTGTAGTTGTTCAGTACAATTACGACTTGGAGCTCCTGAAGTTAACAAGGAATGATACTGTAGTAATCCTGCTCTCTTAGCCACTGACAAACATCTTGTGATGCGCTTGCTTTGTGCATGCCAGATCAAGTTGAACTCAGCATGAAGTGTGTAGTTGTTCAGTACAATTGCGACTTGGAGCTCCTGAAGTTAACAAGGAATGATACTGTAGTAATCCTGCTCTCTTAGCCACTGACAAACATCTTGTGATGCGCTTGCTTTGTGCATGCCAGATCAAGTTGAACTCAGCATGAAGTGTGTAGTTGTTCAGTACAATTGCGACTTGGAGCTCCTGAAGTTAACTAGGAATGATACTGTAGTAATCCTGCTCTCTTAGCCACTGACAAACATCTTGTGATGCGCTTGCTTTGTGCATGGCAGATCAAGTTGAACTCAGCATGAAGTGTGTAGTTGTTCAGTACAATTGCGACTTGGAGCTCCTGAAGTTAACTAGGAATGATACTGTAGTAATCCTGCTCTCTTAGCCACTGACAAACATCTTGTGATGCGCTTGCTTTGTGCATGGCAGATCAAGTTGAACTCAGCATGAAGTGTGTAGTTGTTCAGTACAATTGCGACTTGGAGCTCCTGAAGTTTACTAGGAATGATACTGTAGTAATCCTGCTCTCTTAGCCACTGACAAACATCTTGTGATGCGCTTGCTTTGTGCATGGCAGATCAAGTTGAACTCAGCATGAAGTGTGTAGTTGTTCAGTACAATTGCGACTTGGAGCTCCTGAAGTTAACTAGGAATGATACTGTAGTAATCCTGCTCTCTTAGCCACTGACAAACATCTTGTGATGCGCTTGCTTTGTGCATGCCAGATCAAGTTGAACTCAGCATGAAGTGTGTAGTTGTTCAGTACAATTGCGACTTGGAGCTCCTGAAGTTAACTAGGAATGATACTGTAGTAATCCTGCTCTCTTAGCCACTGACAAACATCTTGTGATGCGCTTGCTTTGTGCATGGCAGATCAAGTTGAACTCAGCATGAAGTGTGTAGTTGTTCAGTACAATTGCGACTTGGAGCTCCTGAAGTTTACTAGGAATGATACTGTAGTAATCCTGCTCTCTTAGCCACTGACAAACATCTTGTGATGCGCTTGCTTTGTGCATGGCAGATCAAGTTGAACTCAGCATGAAGTGTGTAGTTGTTCAGTACAATTGCGACTTGGAGCTCCTGAAGTTTACTAGGAATGATACTGTAGTAATCCTGCTCTCTTAGCCACTGACAAACATCTTGTGATGCGCTTGCTTTGTGCATGGCAGATCAAGTTGAACTCAGCATGAAGTGTGTAGTTGTTCAGTACAATTACGACTTGGAGCTCCTGAAGTTAACTAGGAATGATACTGTAGTAATCCTGCTCTCTTAGCCACTGACAAACATCTTGTGATGCGCTTGCTTTGTGCATGCCAGATCAAGTTGAACTCAGCATGAAGTGTGTAGTTGTTCAGTACAATTGCGACTTGGAGCTCCTGAAGTTAACTAGGAATGATACTGTAGTAATCCTGCTCTCTTAGCCACTGACAAACATCTTGTGATGCGCTTGCTTTGTGCATGGCAGATCAAGTTGAACTCAGCATGAAGTGTGTAGTTGTTCAGTACAATTGCGACTTGGAGCTCCTGAAGTTTACTAGGAATGATACTGTAGTAATCCTGCTCTCTTAGCCACTGACAAACATCTTGTGATGCGCTTGCTTTGTGCATGGCAGATCAAGTTGAACTCAGCATGAAGTGTGTAGTTGTTCAGTACAATTGCGACTTGGAGCTCCTGAAGTTTACTAGGAATGATACTGTAGTAATCCTGCTCTCTTAGCCACTGACAAACATCTTGTGATGCGCTTGCTTTGTGCATGGCAGATCAAGTTGAACTCAGCATGAAGTGTGTAGTTGTTCAGTACAATTACGACTTGGAGCTCCTGAAGTTAACTAGGAATGATACTGTAGTAATCCTGCTCTCTTAGCCACTGACAAACATCTTGTGATGCGCTTGCTTTGTGCATGCCAGATCAAGTTGAACTCAGCATGAAGTGTGTAGTTGTTCAGTACAATTGCGACTTGGAGCTCCTGAAGTTAACTAGGAATGATACTGTAGTAATCCTGCTCTCTTAGCCACTGACAAACATCTTGTGATGCGCTTGCTTTGTGCATGGCAGATCAAGTTGAACTCAGCATGAAGTGTGTAGTTGTTCAGTACAATTGCGACTTGGAGCTCCTGAAATTAACAAGGAATGATACGTAGTCGCTGCAATTTAAATAACACTGGGAGAAGAATGTTGGACAAATTGCTCCCCTCATAACACATTCCCTTAACATACTTCGCATTTGAATAAAACCAGCAATTTGTCTCAGATCCTACAGGGGTGACCAAGGAAACCATTTATATGTGTGACGTAACATACCCAGTTATTTTGTTAAGGCTGAATTACACGATTCAAGTTTCCTTGAATTCAATCAACCCTTTCAAGAGGGTTGAATTCAAGACTTGGATCGTCTAAATGAAAACATTGAAGCATTCCAAGTCTTAATGAAGGGATTCAAGACATCTCTTCAGCCTTTTTAATTAGAACATGACCTATTTTCCATCAAGTTTTGAAATACTTCAACAAATTGTTAATTTCCCGCAACTTCAATCATTAATAAATATTAAATCGTCTAAATTCTCCTTCAAGTTTCCTTGAAATCAAGGGTTGAATTCAACACCTTCAAGGAAACTTCAACAAGTAATTCAGGCTTTAGTTCTATTTAAAAATATCATCATTCACTGCCTACCTTACTTTTACAACAGTTAATTGTGTAGTAATTTTTAACTTTAAAAAATAAAAATCTCGTGTGTATGTCCAAGTCAAACACCCAGGGGCTGGTTTCACAAAAAGTATTATCTCATAATACGTAATATCTTTAGTATTATCTTTCATTTAACATGGTGTTCTATGGTATTTAACTAGGAAAACGCTCTGTGTAACGCGTTGATGAGCGAGTACGGATACACGCAACACATCGAACCGAAATTATGTCTATCGAATGTCATTAAAAGCCAATAATTCTTTAGTTTCGTCACATACTTGTATAAAAATCTCCAAAATCTCCAAAAATATTGGTGCCAATCCTTGCTAAGTTTTAAGTTGATCTTTTAAACCTTTATGATTGAACGGTTCCTTGTTAATTTTCAAAAATCACAGGATCTCGTTCAAAAAATATACCTGGGACCACCCATATGATATGATATGTAGTGTGTGTACACAATATCAGATCAATCTGTTGAACGGTCATTATTAGTTTCATATCGTTTGAAACTTTCTGCTCTAACTACCTTGCCTTGAACTGTAGATTCGAAGTCGCCGTGAATTTGACAGCCAACACGCAAAATGTCCCTAAAATGACAAAAACTTTTGAAAATAACGACAGATTAGAGTGAAAATTGGCAAAAATACTTTAAATGTTGGTACCAATGACCATGCGAAGTTTTTAGTTGGTCGGTCAATCAGTTCCAGTTTAAATTTCAAAAATCACAGGAAAAATGGTTTCAAATTTGAACCAATTGGAGGATTTGGCTGAATTTTTTTTTGATTGGGTACAATGTTGGTTGCAATGACTTTGCTAAATATCAAATTGCTCAGACCAACCAATCGAATGATATTTTTTCTAAAATTTGAACCAATCACAGGATCCCGTTCAAAAACGATCCCAGAGACCGCACAGATTACGTGAGTATGTGTGCAAAATTTCAGATCGATTGGTTGTGAGGTTTGACCTGGGCAGTGCAGGCAAAAAAACAAAAAAACAAAAAAACAAAAAAACAAACACACAGAGAAAGTGCTATAAGAGTACCGTGGTGACGCTCGCTACGCTCGCTCAAAAAAGATAATATGTATTAGCAGATAATACTTTTAGTGAATCCAGCTCCAGGAGGCCAATTTTTTAGTTTTCACGTTTTGAAACCATGTACGTTTGCATTGTATAAAACTTGAAACAGTTGACAACTATTGCGTTTGCCTTCAACTTTTAAACGTGAATCTCACGAATTGACCCCAGTGCTTTTATCGAAATGATTACGTTCATAATAGTTGATTATAATTATCAACATTTCTTGGAAATATCAAGAACGAGATCATAACCAAGTAAGTGTTATTCATATCATCTTTTTAAACACTTGGTACTTCTTGGCTGCTCTTCGGATTTCCTTTATAGCTGAAGTATTTCACAATATTCAGAGTCAAGTAAAATCATACAAACAGTTATTTATTTTAAACAGTTTTTTTCTGCGTAGAATAGTTTTAACAGAAGTGTCATAACTTATCTGATGAGGGAGAAATCATTATCACACGTGAAAATCTGTAGCATTTCGGCACATAAAGGCTCGAGCTTAGACTCAAACATGTGATGGGCTGGATCTCTGAACATTTCATTTCATTCATTTTCATTTTATAACACTACGTAATGAAACTTTCTTAGTTATTTATTTTCTTATTATTTATTTTTATTTTATTTTATTAGTTATTTGATTACTTCCACTTTAAAATGTTTTGTAACTAATTAAAAACGGACGCAGAATTATGTCGAGGATTAGCATCATATTGATTACAACCCCACTATTAGATTAATAATATTGAAATGTCAAACTCATTTAATCGCGTTTTAATCACATTTAGCCAATAATCATTAACACTGCAACATAATTACAATCAGCATTTTCTAGCGGGATTCGCGGATGTAAATTGTATCCCAGAAAAAACACTCCGTGTAAAAATACCAGCCAAGTCTCTTTAACTATAAAAAAAAATAGAAGAAATCTAAAAATTCAGCACTGAAAAGGAGTGATATCAAAAAAGGAGCCAAGTCAACGAATTTTCCAAATTTTAATCGTACCATTGAAATAAAAATATCAACCCCCGAGAAATACTTAAAAAAAGGACTTGGCGCATCGTTTTTTTAAAGACACTTTTCTATCCTAAAAGTATAGGAAGAACTCTACAAGTATATTTTCCTGAGTATATCACATTCATTATCGACGAATCATACTACGTTTTAATATAACTAGTACTCTTACCTACTGGCAGTTTTGGTATTTTGTCAATATTCAGAGGAAATAAACGGATAAACGAATAACGAATAAACGGAAGCGGCCTAGTCTATTCGTTATTGCCACTATTTCTAGGGTCATATTAATCAATCATACTTCTCAATATCGTGACTGAGGGAAATAGCGAAAGCGCTCATTACAAGAAGGCCGTCAATGAGATTTGTATAAGTGACTAGTGCACTGAGCCATGCTGCTCAAATAATTACTGACTAGATTTTTATCTAAAGTAATACGTTATGTAATTTATGAATTTTTTTGGTATAAAATGTTAATTAATAGCAATTAATTACACGGCGAGAAGGTTCAAAGTATAATGCTGTAGTAGGTATGTTGATGTACCCACAAAACTATAGGTACCTACCAATCACAAACACAACTGTTCTGTATTTATTGCTTGTAAGACAATGCTATGTTTCTTTGCGTACTTATATTTAAATTTAAAATATTTTACAGAATGTTCAATATTTAATTTGAAAGTTTTGTCCCAATTTTTCTAGGCATTTCTGAACTACGTATGCTATGAGCTATGAGTGACGTGAATGCAGCTGCAATGTGGCTGCATGGGTGTTATTTACATGCAGACAGGTGAAGGGGTGGGCGGGGAGGGGGTTGTCTGACGTCACGTCTTGTCCCATACATGAGTGTGTAGTGGGACAGCCGCTATGAGTGACGTGAATGCAGCTGCAATGTGGCTGCATGGGTGTTATTTACATGCAGACAGGTGAAGGGGTGGGCGGGGAGGGGGTTGTCTGACTGACGTCACTTCTTGTCCCATACATGAGTGTGTAGTGGGACAGCCGCTATGAGTGACGTGAATGCAGCTGCAATGTGGCTGCATGGGTATTATTTACATGCGGACAGGTGAAGGGGTGGGCGGGGAGGGGTTGTCTGACGTCACTTCTTGTCCCATACATGAGTGTGTAGTGGGACAGCCGCTATGAGTGACGTGAATGCAGCTGCAATGTGGCTGCATGGGTATTATTTACATGCGGACAGGTGAAGGGGTGGGCGGGGAGGGGGTTGTCTGACGTCACGTCTTGTCCCATACATGAGTGTGTAGTGGGACAGCCGCTATGAGTGACGTGAATGCAGCTGCAATGTGGCTGCATGGGTGTTATTCACATGTAGACAGGTGAAGGGGTGGGCGGGGAGGGGGTTGTCTATCTGACGTCACTTCTTGTCCCATACATGAGTGTGTAGTGGGACAGCCGCTATGAGTGACGTGAATGCAGCTGCAATGTGGCTGCATGGGTATTATTTACATGCGGACAGGTGAAGGAGTGGGCGGGGAGGGGGTTGTCTGACGTCACGTCTTGTCCCATACATGAGTGTGTAGTGGGACAGCCGCTATGAGTGACGTGAATGCAGCTGCAATGTGGCTGCATGGGTATTATTTACATGTAGACAGGTGAAGGGGTGGGCGGGGAGGGGGTTGTCTATCTGACGTCACTTCTTGTCCCATGATTCTGTATAGTAACATGAGGGTGTAGTGGGACAGCCGTTATTGTGACACATTTCACATGTTAACGTGGCTCAACCGATCGAAAACCCAAACATATTTGTTTTCTAAAATTACCATAATGAATTACTTAAAATAACCATGTTATATCCTTTAATTTTAAACTCCTGTAATATATTGAAGTTTCAATTTATTGCCTTCCGAGAATGAACAAAACTTTAACACATGTGATATAGGAAAATCAATGCGTTTTTGGTTTATAACGTCTAAAATAGCACACGCTGGTATATTGTTTTTAATTTTTTTCCATATAGAATATCCATATATCTACCGGAAAATAAGTGTTTTATTCAAAGTTATGACTACATAAAAATGAGATCTTCATTATTAGCCTAAATGTGTCACGATTTTACTTGGCTGTCATAAGATAACATGGGGAAGAATTAACTCAATTTATCTCAGAAACTAGACACGAGAAGTGTTCAATTTTTTCAGGGATTGTGTATGGCATGAATATCAATAAGTAGACAAAAATATTACGATCTGCTCAGCCACTGGGCTCTCATGGCACGTATCTGTTGTTTTCTTTTGATTTTTGTAGGCAATACAAAGGATTAATTTTTCAATCTATTGATCTGAAATTCTGTACACGCACTAATGTAATACGAGCTGTTACAAGTATAGTTTTTGAGCGAGATCCTGTGATAGGTTGAAAATTATACATGGAACAGTGGACCGATCAACTTAAAACTTTGTATGGTCATTGGGACTAATATATAGATAGTTATGCAAATTTTCATGCAAATCTGCCTAAAACATCAAGAGTTATTGACATTTTACGAAATCTTGTTTTTTTTTAAATATTTGTCAAATTCATTGAAATGTATTCAAATACATAATTGAAATGGACTTCTGCCCTTTCACCTCTGAGGTATTTGGCCACATGTAGCCAGTTATCGACGTAAATTATATCAGGTTGTTATGGTAACAATAAACCTCAATCTTCTACATTGCACATAGACACAAGCAATTGTATAAATAGGTCTTAAGGTAAAGATATACCCCATAAAAAAACACTCCGTGTAAAAATACCAGCCAAGTCTCTTCAACTATAAAAAAATAGAAGAAATCTAAAAATTCAGCACTGAAAAGTAGTGATATCAAAAAATGAGCCAAGTCAAAACTTTATTTTAAAAACCAAAATATACTTGGCGCATCGTGTATATAAATAGTGTAGAAGCATATGCCAAAAATCAAATGTACCTAAATATATATAATATGCCTATAATGCCCTTAAAAACGATGCGCCAAGTATATTTTGGTTTTTAAAATTAAGTTTTGACTTGGCAAATTTTTTGATATCACTACTTTTCAGTGCTGAATTTTTAGATTTCTTCTATTTTTTTATAGTTGAAGAGACTTGGCTGGTATTTTTACACGGAGTGTTTTTTTATGGGGAATCACTTATTTTTTTAGTTTATTTACACAACTTGTAACACACATCGGAGCAACAATGACTAAATACTTTTAAAAAATACGCCATTTCCGAATTGGTTAATACGAAAAATTGTGTTTGGTGCTCAATATACCTAAGCTTAAAGTGATATTCCATGAAGAATTGCGAAAGCTTCGTTTCAATCAGTCCAGCCGTTTTCGAGATATGGTATCCCTTCCGGTTTTCAAAATGGCGACTGAAATAACTGCCACCTAGAATTTATTTCTATAAATGTTATGTATCATTATAAGCCTTCTGAATATGTAGTTATTGTAGTAAGAGGTCATTAAAATCTAGATCTTCATTTTCATGACGTCATTTCCGGTTTCGGTAATAGTACATCTCTACTTAAACTATTGATATTCCATATAGACGACCGTCTAAATCATTTGGCGCTAGTTTCATTCCGATCGGTTTAGCCGTTTTCGAGATATGACGTCACTTCCGGTTTCAAAATGGCGACTACCGGTTGGTTTTATAAAAAGGCACCTCAGACGCCAAAAGTGCACATTTGGTAAAAATTTCAGATCGATCGGCTAAGCCGTTTAGGTTGTGGCGGTGATTGCGGTATTTCCTGACCCTCTGAATCATCATCATCATCTAAAGAAGATGAAAGTGATGTAATTTCACTGTTTTCACGGCCCTCAAGCTCGCAAATGGTATAGCCTATTGTTCCCAAATTTAGTATAATATGTTGTCAGGTGGGCCATAGCTCAAAATTAAGATATTTCACAACAATGTGAGATTTTCCAATTTTATGATCCAGTAGGCCGAAAATGCCATGTTGTTGCTTACAGTAAAAGTAGTTGGTCTGCTCCTCATTTTATTAGGCATTTACGGTATGTTGAGTGAGTGTGAGTGTACAGTACGACTTGGCTGGGTGGAGCGACCGCTCCACCAGATTTCATACAGCGCACTCATCTGCCTTTGAGAAAATCCATGTCGAGTGAAGTTGTCAGTTGTGAAACGTGGAGAAATGTCCACGGTCTTCTGACCCTATCTTCAATCTCGGACTGCGAACGCAGTTTCTGCAATTTGAACTGCCTCCTTAGCAGTGTTGAATCCAGACATTTTTCTCGGGAGGGGCACTTGAATAGTTGGGGGTGGCATATTTTTTTGTACTTTTTGTGTTGGTGTTTCGGGGGGGGGGGGGGGGTAGAGTTTATTTATGAATATGCTTGTAGTTGTACAAAGCACAAAGCAATTATTATACGTAATATATTTTGAAAAGTCACAGTGGAATACAGGGGGTTCGGGGGCAGAAAATTTTTGATCAAGCTCATTCGTTTAGGTACAATTTTGAATCACAGTGTATAGCTATTTTGGGGAATTATAAATTGCAAAATATCCAAAAAATGGTCTAAGAGATTTAAGAATAGATACATTTATTGAACTTATCAGGATTAATGTCCGGGGCGCATAGCCCCGGAAATTTTTTGGAATTTTAACTCAATTCTAACCATTTTGGAAAGTTTTTGACATGATCCGTCTATTTTTACGTGTTTTTTTCACATATTATTTTGAAGGTATTTTGAATAGGTATTTGTGCCGGGGGGGGGGGGCACATTTATACCTCGGGGGGGGGGGGGGGGGGGGGGGGGGGGGGGGGGGTGCACTGCCTCCCCCCCCCCCCCCCCCCCCCGAGGTATGACTGGATTCAACACTGCTCCTTAGCTCAGTTGGTAGAGCACTGGACTGGACATTCAGAAGAACCGGGTTTGAATTCCAGAGAAGGAAAATCTTTTCATCTCGCCGTTGGTATTTATTCATTCGGAGTTTAAATACAGTGTGAGTGAAGGTGCTGCAAGCGCGAGCGATGTTGCCGCTTGTTGCAGGCACTTTTTTTTTATTGGAGACGAAATGGGGTGAAGAAATGATTAGAAATTTTAATCATGATTAGATAAAAGACAAACTTAGGGTTATTCCTTGGTAATTTTTTAATTATATGCCGTGTTAATTAGTAATACCGGGTGGCCCAAAAAAGACGTCCAACGAGCGAGACATTACTTTGACGACACTACTGTACTAATCGTGCTGAAAATGACACCAATTATAAAAACATACTAAGGTCTAATATGTGAGAGTTTTAACACCATAACTTTTATAAAAAAAAAGTTACAGCTGTTCGAATTTCGTTGTCGAAAAATCGATTATACGGAGCTCAAAATTCACGCATCCAGAAAATGGCCAATGGCCGGGACGCTGTTTACTCAAAACTACTGACGATATCAAGCTGAAAATTGCATATGTTATTCAAAATATATAACTATTGATTGTGTAAAAATTTCTATTATTTGAATCAATGAAACGAAAGTTATGTGATCTAGAATTAGCGCATAAAAAGCAAAATACACAGAGATAATTTCTCAGGTTTTATTTCACATGTTAATTTTAGAAGTGAAATTATCACCCGTATTTTCTGTTTTTCAGCTCAACTTCAAGATTCCATAACTTTCGTTCTACTGATTCAAATGTATTGAAAATCGTATACAATGGACATACATATGATTTGAATAACATTTGAAATTTTCAGCCTGATATCATAAGTAGTGTTGAAAATAAATGTGTCCATGCCATTGGACTTTTTCTGAAAAAGCGCTCTTTGAGCTCCGTATAATCTATTTTTCGACCACCAAATTCGAACAGCTGTAACTTTTTTCCTAGATAAGATATGTTTATGAAACTTTCACATATTAAACATTGGTATGTTTTTTTTATAAAATATAACATTTTAGGACTAATATCTGTAGTAGTTTCTTCACAGCGGTGTCTCGCCCATTGGACGTTTTTTTGGGCCACCCGGTAGTTAGTTGATTTTTGGTGAAAAATTGTATATTTTCTTGTCTCAATGGGTGCCGTATGAAATTTAATTAAAAAAATATGACAATTGATAACCCTAAGTGTGTCTTTTATCTAATTATGATTAAAATTTGAGATCAATTGGTTCATGGCTTTGGTCTCCAATCGTATCGGAAATTTCATAGTTTGCGCCTTTTTGTTGAATAACCGGCGCCTAATTAACAATGCACGAAGAAAAAATTAAAAAGTGTTAACTAATATACAATCAGACTGATCATGTGAACATCCTATCAAAGTTACACCCATATATGAAACAATTTTTCCCTCTCAATTTGCTAAAACGGCCGAGTGCATCTGTCCGTTAGATGTTGGCCAGCTATGATGCCGAATGAGATTATCCTATTGGCTGTCCTCTACTGACTGAATGATGCACTAGTGCGCCTGCGTCGTCTAGCCTCGCAGTCGGTGAC
The DNA here is from genome assembly GCA_934045905.1 of Leuctra nigra. Taxonomy (NCBI): domain Eukaryota; kingdom Metazoa; phylum Arthropoda; class Insecta; order Plecoptera; family Leuctridae; genus Leuctra; species Leuctra nigra. The sequence continues at coordinate 3,301,112 of OW203769.1, read as the reverse complement.
TTTTGACACTTTCTCACGCGCGTCTTCGCCGACGTCGTGCTTTGAATGCCCGAGCGTCGCGGCGGAGTTCTTCATTATGCCCCGGGTCTTGGGGAGGACAGACGTCGGGCGGAGTGGCTCTTCTACGTCATCACACCTTGCGACTAGCAGAGTATAGAGAGAGTTTTTACACCATTGACTTCTGCTCTTTATGGGATTTGCGAGACTGTCGTCAATGTCTAGTGACAAAGAATACCAACCCGTTCTTAAGTACAGACCAAGGTCGAATTCTTCCCACGTCCGGCTGAGATCGTCTTACATTTCACCAGATTGCAGGGAAACCTGACGCAGTACTACGATATGCTTATTACGAATGTCTGTAGTAAGTATAAAGACAGAACGTAGTATTAAACAATTTTTTTTTTATTATTATTATTATTTTTTTTTTTTTTTTTTTTTTTTTTTTTTTTTTTTTTGCAACAGCGTTAGTGCGCCTTTACACACTCTCAACCTTAGCCCCGGCCAACATCCGCACCCGATCCCCGTCACCGAAGATCAGGGGGCACAGGAGGGCATGCCGGCCGAAGATCTGGTCTTGAGCATGCGCCCACCACACTACACGATGACATGTGACGCGTTGCTCGGCACTTACTCAGCCGCTCCCCACTTCCGTGGCGGTAAGCGACTAAGCTGCCCAATAACCCTAGGCCTTCTCGACCTGCCCATGGGCACGAAGAAGATGCAACGAACCCAGAATCACCGCCTTCTGCATTGAGTCCGCCAACCAAACAGCATTTCCCTTACAGACTGGGACACTCTTCAATGCTTTCACAACTGAATCAGGAACTCCTCCCATGCAGCCAATAATGAGGACAACCAGCCGAACATCATAGCCTGGATACATTTGCCTCAACTCGACAAGAAGATCTCGGTACTTTTCTTTCTTCTCAAGCTCTTTAGCCTGGACATTCGTCTCGGCAGGAGAAGAAAACTCGATGACATACATCTTCTTGGGACTCTTCTCGAGGAGGATGATGTCCGGCTTGTTTGCCCCCAACTTCCGAGTAGTGGGAACCGCATAATTCCAATAAATGCGGCACTTAGAGTTCTCCACCACAACCTCCACTTCTTCTGGTGCATACGGAACTACAGCTGTCACGTCAATGCCAAACTGATGTCGAAGATAAAAGTACAATACTCTTAGGGCACTATCATGCCTCCTTATGTACAGCGTCCTGGCATAGATCGGACAAGCAGACAGCAGGTGCATAACTGTCTCTGGATGTGACTGACAGGCCCTACACCTGGTATCCAGCGTTTCATGCCCAAATATTACACGTCTGTATACCAAAGTGTTAAAAACACCGTCCTGCACCGCCGTGATGAATCCCTCGGTCTCAGACTTCAACCCGGCAGATTTCAAGAATGCATACGACCTCTCCGTGGACAGCTTGCTCTTCTCAATATGCTTGAAATAGACACCATGGAGACTCTTCTGACTATGCTTTTCCAGGAGCATGTCATTCTCTGCCTGTTTCACAGCAATCTTCCGAGCCGACCTTGTCATGGACACAAGGTCTCCATCCACACCCTGCCGGTCGTCACTCTCGAGCTCCAGCCGAAGACCGAGGATCGTCGCCGCCCGTCTCGCAGCTCCGTACAAGAATGCCGCAACTCCGTGCTCTTCATGCACCCGAACTATCTGAAGAAGTGGATCCGGACTGACTGCAACTCGACACGCCATACCAATCACCATTCTGGAATGGAGACACTCCACTGAAAGAAGCCCCCTTCCACCCATAGTGCGAGGAAGGTATATCCGTTGCACTGACGCATTCGGATGCAGACTACGATTTGCTGTCATGACTTTTCTAGTGTCTCGGTCAACCTGCTTTAGTTCGTCGACATTCCATTTAAGGCATCCAAAGGAATACAGTAGCACTGGCACAGCTAAACTATTAGTGGCCTGAACCTTGTTCTTAGCAGAAAGACTGGATGACCATATCCTCTTGAGTCGATCTCGATAGACACCGCGCAAAGTACTCTTTACGACACTCGCGTCATGGTGTTGATGTTCTGACACACCCAAATACTTGTATCTCTCATTCGGCTCCAGATGGTGGATTGAACTCCCATCAGCTAGCACGACGTCTTCACCCATCCCATCTACACTCCCCCTGCGCACATGTAAAACTGCACACTTGTCCATTCCGAATTCCATCCCAATATCTGTAGAAAACTCCTTCACCACATTTAGAACTTCCTCCAACCTCTTTCTACCAGCAGAGTATAACTTAAGGTCATCCATAAACAATAGATGAGTTACCTTAGCATCTCTCTTTGATGGCGGCCCCACTCGATAACCAGCGGTCCGACGTAACAAGCAAGATAATGGCAAAAGGGACAAGCAAAAAAGCTTTGGGCTCAGCGAGTCTCCTTGGAAGACACCCCTCCTGTAGTGAATGAAGTCCGTAGATATGGTCTCTCCACCCACTTTCAAACAAAATCGGGTTCTCCACCGTGCCATGAGGTCAATTAAACACCTTGTCAAATCGGGAGGAAGTTTCAAACAATGAAACAAACACTGGAGCAAGGCATGAGAAGTCATGTCAAATGCCTTGCGATAATCAATCCATGCTGTTGAAAGATTCCTCTTATATCGAGAAGCATCCTGCGAAACAACCCGATCAACTAGCAAATGCTCCTTACACCCCTCATGGCCTCGCTTTGCACCCTTTTGCTCGTAAATCTCTTCCCACACAGGCTGAATTAAAACCTCCATCCGCTCACTTAAAATACTGGTAAAACCCTTATAACTTGTGTTGAGACATGTAATTGGTCTAAAGTTCTTCGGCTGGGATAAGTCACCACTCTTTGGAATAAGCACAGTTCGTCCCTCAACAAACCAATCCGGAATAACAAGATGCCCTCGCAACATTGCATTGAAGTGCTTTGCCATGCGATTATGTACAGCAGTGAACTTCTTCCACCAAAATGTGTGAATCTTGTCCACTCCTGGCGCAGCCCAATTCCTCTTGTCCTTCAATACCTTCGCAATGTCCTCTGGAACGATGTCATCACAGTCTCTGGGATTCGGAATGAGACGATCACACATTTGCCGAAAAATACCAATTGCTGGCGTTCCTTCATTGAATGGCATCTCTTCCTCATAAATGCCCGACCAGAACTCCTTAACTGCTTCTGGTGACGGGTGCACCTCAAGATCGACAACCTGGCGCTCTCTGTTGAGAAATCTCCTTGGATTATTGTTGAAGATATCATTATCTTCAACCCACCTCAGGCGATTCATCACTTTCCCACGCGCTGTCTTCAATGCACGAATGCCATCCGCCTCCTTCTGTCTCGCTTTCACAAGGACAGAAGCCCGCAGAGTCTTGTGCTTCTGCCTCAGGCTATGCATGAGACACTTGACCTTCCTCCCGGGTGCTCTCCCGCTCCTCAAGGCATCAATGACGCACTGAACCCGAGATGCCGCCCGTCTTCTCTCGGCAATTAGACTGTCTAAATGTTTAATCTGTCTCCTTATCTTTTCTACTACTGGCGAAACACCACCTCTTTGATGACGCCTTGTTAAATACTCAGCAGCAGCAAAGACAGCAACATTGATCTCCTCCAAGGAAGACTGATCCTATTATTATTATTATTATTATTATTATTATTATTATTATTATTATTATTATTATTATTATTATTATTAATTCTTTATTGACAACAGGGCCGAGGCCGGCCACAAGTGCAATATAATATAATTAATTTGTACAAAACAATACAAACACTAAAAATTAGACATCACATATTAAGCACCAATTGGCTCCTCGTCAAACGAACATAGGAATTGTGTTTAAAATTGTGTTTTATATTGCCAGGATCTGGTAAAGCAGTGCAGCCTCCGACATCGGCGAAAGCATTCAGTGCTGCAGCTAGCAGTCACAAATCCCATACTGAGCGGTAGTCAATGGATAGGTACACTTAGATCATCTTGGAAAACGCTCTGTGTAACGCGTAGATGAGCGAGCGTTTGCAAGTTTCTGTTCTACAGACCTTGGAAAGAGCCGAAACAAATTGCGTCAATAAGCAGTGATAAAATATCTTAAATTTCATTTAGGTATAAGAAGTTCAAATATTACCAACCACGCATAAAAATAAAATATCCGTAAAATGTCAATTACTTTTTTAATATAACGACAGATTAGTCTTATAATTTTTTAACCAAAACTTAAAATGTTTGACCCAATGACCATGCAAAGTTATACACTAACCGGTCAAACGGTCCCATTTTCGATTTTATAATATAACAGGTTCTGAAAAACTATATACACGAGACCGCTCGTATGACATTAGTGTGTGTGCTAAATTCCCGACTAGTTGAACCATAGAATAATGGTTGAACGCTGCGCCCTTGACATTGCATACAAAAACACACACACACACAAATACAAACTGAGAAAGTGTCTAAGTATCATAGTGTGGCTCGCGATACAATTAAAATACCTCTTCTTCCAGCCGTCATTTAAAACCTCGAAGCATTTTAAACCCTCTTAGTCTCTTACAACTGCTGAAAGAGTTTCCAAGTGACAGTCAACACGAGTGGCCTCCTCACAGAAACATCCTGACACTCTAGTGGCAGCTTGTGTTCTAATGCCGTGCATTCCACTGACGTCAAGAGCTCCAGGAGAGTCCAGTCAAAAGAACAAATTGCAACAATTGGTATTTGGTGTTATTCTCTTTAGAACAATGCTCTCTACAACATATTTAAATTCCGGCAAAATCCGTGCACCGGAAGTAGTTTTTTTAATAACATTTTAAGTTAATTCCATCTTACATTAAAAAAAAACACAAATAGCACGTTAAACGTTTTTCTCTAAATCGCACTTCTTGAACATCATGATATAAAAGTTGAGCTCGAGTTCTGTGACAAGAAAAAATAATATGAAATATGGAAATTTGACACAGAAATTATGCCGCGTAATTTAAGCTAACTCAAAAATGCCCTTTCTTATGGAGATGGATATATTGCACACATTTGAAAATGAGGTTTGAAATAAGTTAGGTAATACAACGCTCGGTCGTTTTAGCAAATTGAGAGAGAAACATTGTTTCATAAGTAGGTGTAACTTTGATTGGATGTTCACATGATCAGTCTGATTGTGTAATTAGTAGAACTTTTTCATTTTTGCTTCGCGCCGGTTATTCAACAAAACCGCTCAAAGCTATGACATTTCCGATACGATTGGAGACCAAACCCGTTAACCAATTGATCTCTAATTTTAATCATGATTAGATAAATGACAGACTTAGAGTTATCACTTGGCACATGTTTCATATTATATTGCATACGGTATCCATTGAGACAAGAAAATATAAAAAATTTCACCAAAAATCAACTAATTATTACTAATTAACGAAGCAAATATTAAAAATGTACCAAGTAATAACCTATGTTTGTCTATTATCTAATCATCGCTAAAATTTCAAATAATTTCGTCAACCCATTTTCTCTCCAATCGTATCCAAAAAAGTGCCAGAAATAGAAATACAGAACCACAGAAAAGTGCCGTGTATTTGAGCTGACTCAAAAATGCCTTTTTATGAAGATGTATAAATTGCACACATTTGTGTAAATGAGAGTCTAAAAAACAGGACCCGTGTTTGAAATAAGTTATTAATAAAGACGATTTGCTTTTGTCTGCGATGAGTGACGCGTTGCCGGGAACACTGTAATTGTCTGAAACGATCGTCGAGGTGTGAACTGGCAAATGACGTCAGAGCAAGGGAACGTCCAGCTGAGCGAGATAACGAGCATCAACAATACGCGGGTAAACAATAGCGAGTGTGGCCCGAGTACTAATTGAAACCGAGTCCAATATGGCGGAAAATGTGCCCCCCCCTCCCTGCGTCACACAAAGAAAGAATTCCGCGTAGGAGAAGCACAAAGAGAAAACACAATGTTTGATATAAAATAATACGGTTTCCGCTTCGAATTCACGTGCCAGCGAACTTTCTGAATTGAATTCGTCTAGTGTTGAGCTTACACCTGGATCCACAATGTCTGGAGCTGGTAGAGGTGCCGGGTTCAACTAGTAATCAGGGATGGACAGAATCTAAGATACAAGTATCTTAGATACGTATCTTGAGATACAATAGTATCTTAGTATCTGTATAATAGATACTTTTTAGTAAAGTATCTTATGAAAGTATCTAAGATACATTTTTAAAGTACCTTGAGTATATTTTATTTTTCCAAGATACTTAAGATACTTTTAAACTAAAAATGGTCAAAATATTCCCAATATTTTTGCAAACAAATACCTGAAACTCCACGACGATTTTCTGAGAATGGCACATTAGGTTTGTGGGCAAGCATACCCTGAGACCTCAATCTAACTTCCTGTGGACTTTCTGAAGAAGTTCTTTAACATGTATTTGTTTCTTTGGTAATTAAAAATAAATAATTGGTATGACAATGTTATGACCTAAAAGAGTTTAAATAATTCTGAATTGACTCTGAATATTTTTTTCACGACTCTTAATTCTCCTTTTGTTGTGAAGTATCTTGTATCTTAAGTATCTTCAAGATACTATAGTATCTTGTACTTGAGAGCAAATAATCAAGTATCTTGTATCTTGTATCTAAGATACTTTTTTTTAAGTCTCTTGCCGATCCCTGCTAGTAATTGTAAAACAGCAAATGTTGAAAGGCCTTGTCACCAATTTGCAATAATTTATGGCGTATCTAAAGCGAGGGACGCTCTTTTGGTGCAAACTCATTATTTCTTGAAGAAACAAATGCACTTGAACAGAACTTTTAATAACAGTTTGATTTGTGAAAGTTTTAAACCGTCGACCAATCAAACTTCATGGCAAGCTGATTAAAAAACTCGCGAACAGTTTTATAATTTCCAAGCACTGAAGACTTTATAATAATTGAAAATAAAAAATCTTTCAACTCAAAAGTAAAACTACGAGACAATTTAACGTAGGTAATATATTGTCCATAGTGGATCAGATTTCTAGATGTGTTTGAGATTGAGAATACTTCTGTTCAAATTTATTATAAACCTTATGTTTTTCGACGTTTCTAGCAGATCGAATTGTTTTAGATTGTTATTTTAGCTAGGAGAAAGTTCTAAAACCTAATTAGGAAAATTATGACTGTCCTTCTGGGCTATTCGAGAAAATAAGAAACACGACTGACCTCTGGTGGATTCTTTGGTACTAGCCATAAGGGGAATAATGGAGGATATCAGGGGGATAAATTTAAATAAATTATATTTTATTTGCTTTAGTTGTTTTTATGGCTGAAAAAGTAAACTTGTAACTAAATCTAAATTTCAATTGTTTCTCCTTTTTCACTGCCCTGTGAAAACACGAACTTCAAAATAAAAAAAGTGCATCTAAAAAGTTTCCTGCCAGAAGTGGCACCATCACGTATCGCTTATTTGTTCGAATTGGCGCATATAATATTTTATTTATATATAATAATATAATTTTTTTTACACAGTTATTATCCAAGACTTTCTGAAATAATCAACTTGTTTTACCTGGAGGAGTTATTCTAAATTCCCTTGTCGTCTCGTTTCACGTGATACGGGCTCACTGCACACTGGAGGCCAAGTCTTGAAACTTACGCTTTCAAGACGCAAACGCTCTCGGACGTCATAAAGTCCCATTTACTGTAAGAATGACGATCTTGAAATCTACTGTCAACTGTTTTAATAGGTTTTAATATTGTTTTAATGACTGTATAATATATGTAATATTAATTGTAATGTTAATAAATTGTTTCGAATAGATTGCTGGATGACAATCAAATAAGTGGCTTGACTTTATGTTTCAATGTCGATCACTCTTACAGTAAATGGGACTTTATGACGTCCGAGAGCGTTTGCGTCCTGAAAGCGTAAGTTTCAAGACTTGGCAGGGCCCTCATTCACGTACATTGTCCTTATCCTTGCCTACCCCGGGGTAGCCTACCACTTGCTTACCACCTCGGGATCGCGAATTACACATTCGTATTCACGAAGCAGTGGTATCTTGGTGGTAAGTCACTGCCTACTGGAAATTTGAATAGTGTAAATAGAACGTAAGTTTTAAGTAGGCCGTGCTATTTTTCACCAATCAGATTCGAATATCATTTTCCGCGCGCGTGCATTTGTCTTTATTAAAAATAGTGACAGTTCAATTCCAAACGATAAACTATACAAATACGGAACGAAATGTGTCAGTTCAAAAAAATTTGGTGCAACAAAAGTTTTCTACGGTGAATTCAGGGCTAACTTAACTCTGCAACATAAAAATATTAAGTTTATTACTTATATCTAGTGTTTAAGAAAATGTTTTGGAGGTTATAAGGTCCATGGATTGACTTACTTGAACCAATAATACTGTCCGATATTGTGTGGAATGACTAAATAAACAGGAACTAACATAGAAAACGTAAGTAAAAGACAAATTAGTTACAATAAACACACAATACAGCTGATCAGATGACGACGCGAAGGAATTACTTCAAACAGTTGTTTTGACAGTCATGTCAAGTTAAAAATGGCAGCCAATAAGTTACCACCAACTTCAAACTTGGTTACCACGGCTTACCCCTGCCTCGAGGTAGGGGTAGACTCTACCCCGTGGTAAGACATGATAACTTCTTCGTGAATACCGATACCACTGCCACCCGGTCTACCACGCCTTACCACTCGCTATCATGGCTTACCCCATGTACGTGAATGAGGGCCCTGGCTATTCTAAATTTCCTTGTCGTCTCGTATCAATTGATACGGCGTCACTGCCATGTTAAATAGATAGCACTCCAGTGTGCAGTGAGCCCGTATCACGTGAAACGAGACGACAAGGGAATTTAGAATAGCCCTCCAGGGCCCTCATTCACGTACATTGTCCTTATCCTTGCCTACCCCGGGGTAGCCTACCACTTGCTTACCACCTCGGGGTAGCGAATGACACATTCGTATTCACGAAGCAGTGGTATCTTGGTGGATGGTCACTGCCTACTTGAAATTTGAATAGTGTAAATAGAACGTAAATTTTAAGTAGGCAGTGGATTATTCCACCAATCAGATTCAAATATCATTTTCTGCGCGCGTGCATTTGTCTTTATTAAAAATAGTGACAGTTCAATTCCAAACGATAAACTATACAAAGATGGAACGAAATGTGTTAGTTCAATAAAATGTGATGCAACAATAGTTTTCAACGGTGAATTCAGTGCTAACTTAACTCTGCAACATAAAAATATGAAGTTTATTACTTATATCTAGTGTTTAAGAAAATGTTTTGGAGGTTATATGGTCCATGGATTGACTTACTAGAACCAATAATACTATCCGATATTGTGTGGAATGACTAAATAAACATGAACTAACATAGAAAACGTAAGTAAAAGACAAATTAGATACAATATACACACAGCACAGCTGATAAGATGACGACGCGAAGGAATTACTTCAAACAGTTGTTTTGACAGACATGTCAAGTTAAAAATGGCCGCCAATAAGTTACCACCAACTTCAAACTTAGTTACCACGGCTTACCCCTGCCTCGAGGTAGGGGTAGACTCTACCCCGGGGTAAGACATGATAACTTCTTCGTGAATACCGATACCACTGCCACCCGGTCTACCACGCCTTACCACTCGCTATCATGGCTTACCCCATGTACGTGAATGAGGGCCCAGGAGTGCTATCTATTTAACACGGTAGTGACGCCGTATCAATTGATACGAGACGACAAGGGAATTTAGAATAGCCCTCCAGGAGTGCTATCTATTTAACACGGTAGTGACGCCGTATCAATTGATACGAGACGACAAGGGAATTTAGAATAGCCCCCCAGAACTTTGTATAAATGTGAGAACATTGCAGTCTTCACAGCAACACGAATACATATGTATGAACATAATACAAGTGACTCGTCCATTTGCATTGATTGTTGAATAATTGCATTCCATTTGAGTTATCCATTCATTGGAATACACACAGATGTACGGCAGAGTGAAGGGAGGGGGGGGGGGGGGAGAGTAACCTTGCTTGGGTTCGGTTACCTAAGGTGGGGGGTTTAACCTTTGGCAGGATTGATAACCTTGTATAAGGTCAAGGATATACCCGTCATGAGCTACAATGTAGACTTAAGTTTACTGTTAATGAATGGCCGTTTTATGGTGTAATAAGTGGTGAAATCAATTATCATCTTCAGATTTTAAGACGGCTGAGTATAGTGAGTGTGACCTTGAGAGTTTTTAATCGATTTTTATCAATATCTTTTAACAATGTATTTGTTTTAAAATAAGGCTTTGTACGAGTCTTAAGAACTGTTCAATAAAAATAATTTTATTATTTGGAATGGGTTATTAGTTTTATTTCGCCCTGCAGAAGTTTAGTGCCATATTTGTACTGAGGTTTAATGAAGGTTTTAAGAAACCTTAGGAAAATTACTGCATATTAGAATATTATTTTAATAACTAAACTAGAACCTGTGGCGAGTGCCCCCCCCCCCCCCCTGGCCACCTTCCACACGTCTGCTCTAACGGTTATCAGGGTATCGATGCATCATGCATCATGCTTCATGTATATTCATACCGACCTGCGGTTTCACTTATAAATACAGCGGCTTTGTGTCAGAAGGGCATAATTCATGACCACAACAATCCATTGATTCCAGGGCAATAATTTCAACCCACAGGGATGATTAGCCCTTAAGGGACAAAACATCAAGTTGGAATAGTTCCAAATTCCTGACACTTTGTACTGTCATATTCAAGTCAACGCAGGTCCTTACAGTCTGGCCAACATCACAGAGTAAAATTATGTCTCTCAGATGGGCCGATGTCAATTTTACAGATTTAGCGTTGCACACTTTTGAAATGATGTAATCAAGCTCTTGCCATTTGACAGATGTCATCAAATACAGTTATATTGAGGTATTTTCTTACACAATGACTCATGCCACCATTACAAATATGATTGGAAGAAGACAGAATTACTGGCTTATGAGCTCACCTCAAGAATCATTGAAATAGACTTCCGCCCTTCTACCTCTGATGACAGAAATAACAGACAAACCACCACGACTGTGATTGTTTGTGATTGTAGAGAAGTAAAAGTTTATACGCTGTTTAGGTAAACAGCGTTTAGCTTTAGCTTTTTGACTTGTCAATGGCGTCTATAAAGTTAATAGTTTGAGCTTTAGGTTGCAATGATTTGCATTGGACTCAAAATCTGGTGTATCAGAGTTTGAGCTTTAAGTGTTTACTGTGTGAGGTAATGTTGCTTACAGTTTTCGAGGAGAGTCGACTGACTGGTCAATTGTTAGTGACTGACCGAACTGCTTCACTCTCATTGGTTGAGGAGAAAATGTCTCCTGGGCCCAGATTCACAAAATGTATTATCTCCTAATACATACTATCTTTGGTATTATCTTTCATTTAACATGTTGTTCTTGGTATTAAATCAAAAGATAGTACGTATTAGCAGATAATACCTTTTGTTAATCCAGCCCCTAAAGGATATATTTTGCTAGATTGTCTTGAATAATGCAGTTACACACAATTTAAGGTGGCTGGATCGATCGATATATATACAAAAATGTTTTTTCTTGAAATTATAAATTCAAAAAACGTTTTCCAATATTTCAACTATATTTAAGTATAAAATATCCTTTTAATGTCCTGTAGTTTGCAATTCCCTCCCAATATTGAGTTTTCAATTTTATGTCTTTTAAAAATGAACAAATTTAACATGGGAGCTATAGGAAAATCATTTCGAATTTTGTTAATAACTTTTAAAATAGTACACGTTTGTATAGTTTTCAATTTTTTCCCTGATAGTACGTCCGTATATCTACAAGAAAAAAAGTGTTTTGTTCAATTCTATAGGCACAAAATATTAGAACACATTATAGCTTAAAAGTTTATTGATATTTCTTGGCTGCCATAAGATAACATAGGGGAGAAAACTCAAATTATCTCAGAAACTAGACACGAGAAGTGTATATATTTTCATGGATTGTGAATGGCTTGAATATCAAGAAGTACAAAAAATATTTAAATATCTGAGACTATGCCTCGATCGCTCCAGCCACCTTAAATACAAAAACCGCGAATAAGCTATATAGGTCGCCAAGTCGGCCATGTTGTTTATGTTGTTTTGACTTACATTCCTTCTAAAACTGAATCGAAGCAGCTAAAACATATTATCTTCCTTCTAAAGCAACATCATGTTTTATAATGCTTTAGAGATTGTGTAATTATTATTCATGGCTTACAGCTTTTACTTATTTACTTAGCAGAATGAATTTGTATGCTCGTGTATACCCACAATATAAGTAATTAATATTAGTAGTTAATTATTAGAGTAGTAATTCCAACATGCTTCGTAAGATTGTAATTACTTGCTTTGATGCTTTTTGCTAAAATACGTAATTAAGCAAATTACAAGAAAAGCAACAGGTCAACTGAGTAAAAACACTCGAATACTGCCACATTTACATGGTCAAATTTTCTGTCAAATCATTTTATCAAATCTTCGCTTCAAAGGAATTTGACCACGCAAATAACCGACTTTGATGAAAACATTAAGGATTTAATAAAATCTTTAGTCAAAAGGAAAATTTTCTATTTATAGAAAATTTCTAGCAAACTGTTTCCATGAAATTATAAAATTGCGGAAATAGTTCATTATTTCAGTGTTAGTTGCACTTCTCGGTACTCTTCTAGATTTTTGTTATAGATCCCGTAGATGACACAAACCAACCCAACCCAATTACACATATTTGAATACATTCTCTGAATGATTGATATAACAAAGTACCGTTTTCCGTTCATTAACGTAAACTTGTATTGCCATTTTCAGATTATTTGAGTCATTTATCTAATTTGTTTCAACAAGTATCGCATACCTTTGATCACATTCAAACTGTGTTTTATTATCTCTCCAGTTACTCACACCTACAACACCAGATACACCTACTTACGCACAACACGCACGAAAATGCTCGCTCATCAACGCGTTACACAGAGCGTTCTCCAAGCAACCTAATTGGCAACATAAGTAACTATAGGTACACTTCAAGTTAGGCAACTCAAATCTTCAAGATTGAAATAGGGAAGTCTCGTGAAGATTAGAATTCAGAATAATATTTATTTTATGAAAGTTGAGATGTTGCTGAACACAGAGGTGGTATTATTTTTGTTGTTGGACGAATAGTTCTCATGTAATTAATTTACAAAGTTTGATAGATCTCCTCTCATTTAAAAACAGGAAAATTGGCAATGACATCACAGTTTGCTATATTGCCATGGCAACAAGGGAATCCCCATGTCAACACAATGTTCAAGACTTGGAAATGACATCACAGTTCTGATTCTTGTTAAAGGCCGTTTTTCCCGCCAAAAATCATATGATATTTGAACTCGATTTTTATGAATGAAAATTTAAGATTTCACAGGTAATAAGTGTATTTGTCATTAATATTTGTGTTTATTTATAGAAATTTACTAGAATAAAATTTCATGAGACTTCCCTATTGTCCCAATTCAAATATTGTTTGAAGTGTCACTTCACTTTCATGGTTTTTGGTAATGTTTGTTATAGGTTTTTTCATAACCATCGTCCTAAACATCAATTAGTATTCAATTTTTCTTTTCATATTGTATTCATATTAAACTATGATTAAATATTACGAAGTTGTGTTCTATGTCAGAAGATTTGCTTCAATTCTAGTGTCGATTTATCTCGAATTGTCCAATGGAAGGTTACAGGGAAAGAACGCTCTAAGTCACATTCAGATGAAACTGAGATAAACGAGGTTTTATATTGAAACTTGTATCTATCTTCCATACAAATCGATATTTCAATTGCGTTTTTCAAGACTTTGTGGCAATATTTTCAATAAACCGAGGATATATTCTGAAATCTCATAAAAATCGCTGTAAGATTACGTCTTAAACTAATTTTTCCCAAAAATGAGCTCATAGCGTTCTTTCCTTGTACCTGAAGGGAAAAGGAAAATAACAGAATAGGGAATATGCAAAAGATTTTTAATGCCGTTAAAATCCAATATTTCAAAATACCAACATATATGTTGGTAAATTACACTATTTTCACACTTAAAGAACAGTTCAATGAAAATAATTCCATAGTTTGTAATGGTTTATTAAGTTTACTTTGTCCAACAGCTGATGTTTAGTACCCGAAAAATAGTAAAATTATGGCACTAAACATCTGTTGGACAAAATAAAACTAATAACTTATTCCAAACTATGATATTATTTTCATTGAACAGTTCTGAATACGCGTACATAGCCCTATTTTGTTAACAATTACATTGGTAAAAAATATTGATAAAAATCGATTAAAAAACTCTTCAAGGTCAAACTCACTACCCAGCCGTCTTAAAAGCGTACATTTTCATTCATGAATTTGAAATTAAAAATTAGTGTCAATTACGACAAAACTTTATTCCGGCTAGTGATGCTATATTTTATTGTTGCCATGGTAACATCATTGTTGGTTGATATAAATGACATCACTGGCCGAGATGGCGTTTTCCCTTCAAAATTTATACTGATTTTCAATTTCATATTTTATGAATGAAAATCTACACTTTTTAGTGTGAAAATAGTGTGATTTACCAACAAAAATGTTGTAATTTTGAATTAGAGTTATTAATACATTCATGCATATTCCCTATTGTCAGGATTGTATTTATTTCTACTAGCACATAGCCGAATTGGGCAATACAAATCTGCAAATGTGGATTGCCCAAGTTGATTTAAGGTGCTGCAAGCGCGAGCGATTTTGCTGCTTTTTGTAGACACTTTTTGCGATACGATTGGAGACGAAATGGGTAGACCAAATTATTTGAAATTTTAATCGTGATTAGATAAAAGACAAACTTAGGGTTATCCCTCGGTACATTTTAAATTTTTTGTTTCGTTAATTAGTAATAATTAGTGGATTTTTGGTGAAAAATTAGCTATTTTCTCGTCTCCCTGGGCGCCGTATAAAATTAAATTTCAAAAATGTGCCAAGGGATAACCCTAAAGTAAGGTTTCCAAGGGCGGAATTTTGACGCGTTGCGGGAAATATTTCGCGACGGATTTGTTCCGCGGAAGTATCCCGTTTCCAAGCGCGAATTTTTCTCCGCCTAGTTTGTAGTGGTACCTAGCGGCCAAATTAGGCAGCGCTGAAATAAGTCGATCTATCGAGATCGATATCTTAAAATCGTAAAGACAAGGATTGTCCTGGACCACTTAAATAAAATATTCTGGATCATATTCCATGATAAGTACATATTTTATTAATAAACAAATATAAACTTGACAACACAGGTCACTACCTGACGGCAGACAACAGATTGGATTTATATCGAATATCGATATCGAATGTCGACTAAAAAACGGAAACTATAACACCACGAACCTGGCGGTAATCGTGAGAAAACTACCAGCTTCCGGTGCGCGGAACGAATTTCGTCCCGCTAAAGTAGAAGTAGATTCAACATTCTCGGCGGCGACTTCGCCGCTGGGTTTCTGGCTTGTGATTGGTCAAAGTCGGCCATTTTGCGGAATTTCTCCCGCAACGCGGCGAAATTCCGCCCTTGGAAACCTTACTTAAGTGTGACTTTCATTTAATCATGATTAAAATTTGAGATCAATTGGTTTACGGGTTTGGTCTCCAATCGTATCGCAAATTTCATCGTTTTGCGCGGTTTTGTTGAATAACCGGCGCCTAATTAACGATGCAATAAGCAAAAATTAAAAAAGGCTACTAATATACAATCAGACTGATAATATGAACATCCTGTAAAAGTTACACTCACTTATGAAACAATTTTTCTGTCTCAATTTTCTAAAACGGCCGAGCGCTAGTATCACCTTCAGTGTGATATGGACATAAGACACACAGTCTCGTAACAACGTCAACAAACCAGGGATGTATTTCAACTGCAAATACCTCGGCACCAGCCCAAGTAATTCACTCTTGTCATCTTTCACCCTGCGGTCTAGCTCGTGCGGCTGGGACTGTACGCGGCCTCTGGGATGTGTGTGGGGGTGGGAATGTAATTTAAATGATGGGGGGGGGGGGGGGAGGGGGGCAGGTACTTGAATCAACTCGGCATGACTGTGTAATGCCGCCAGCGGGCAGCGGCATTCGCGCCTTGCTGGGACTTAGGTGAGACCCGATACTCGCTGCCCGGGTGGCCGTTATTTCAACGTCTGCCATTTCAGCGTCTCCTTCCTTACACAGCAACATCGCAGCAAGTTATTCCATTTCATACATTTCATACATTTACACATCTTGTACAATGTTTTGTTTATATCCAATTGTAATTGAGTTATGTTTTTGATACTTATGATTTATTCTCTTTCTTTGTGTATACTTCATATGGTACCTTCTATACAATTAATAAATAAATTGTATTTTTAAAATCTTCTATTTTATGAAATATAAAGACACATTTCCTTACACAATTCGATTTCATAAAACAAATTAATTTTCACAGAATAATCTAACAATTCGCGCAAATATGCGATACGTGAGCCATAGTGCAGAGGAAAAGGAGGGATAATTGAAATTTAGTTACACATTTACTATTGTATCCATATCAAATATCTACATCAAATATTCATAATTATATTTATATATATGTGCCCCTGATATCCACCCTGTCCGCCCCTATCTTCCACAGAATCCACCAGAGGTCAGTCGTGCTCCTTATTATCTGCAATAGCGTTTGTTACGAACTATAAATAGATTTAAAACTCTAAGATGGAGTGGAAATTGAGTCTTAAATTTATTTCATGGTTGGCTATTTTTACATTTTTAGTATCGCTTTTCCTAAGGGCCGGTCTTTCAATGCCTTGCTAACTTTTATACAGTCAATTAGGACTAGATTGCCATGGCAACAACCAATGACATTCCTAGAATGACCACTAACTAACTGTTAAGAGCTAATTGAGACGTTAGCAGAGTATTGAAAGACCGGGTCTAAGTCTTGTAAATGTTGCTTCATGAGGTCTAATAGTAGCTTTTACAACTCATAACGTAGAAAAAATTAATAAATGTACGATGTATCCCCTGAGACAGTATTTATAAATCCCTGAATTAAATTTCAGCCCACTTCGTCCACCTATTTCGTCTTCAATCGATCCCAAAAAGTGTACGCAAAAAGCAACAAACTCACTCTCGCTTGAACCACCTTAAGCACGGTCCTGAATTTGCTTACGTCACGATTATCGAAACATTTTTCAGAGCCGAGTGCTTCTTGTTGACCGATGAGAACAACACTCTCGGCGGCGTTGCCGAACCAGCTCTGACATTTACAAACAGTCCCACGACGCTCGGTCAAAAGGCAACGTCGCAACCATTATTTTCACAGACCCTTTGACACAAGTTTGAAAAATGGACACGAGAAAGTTCCACGCCAGAGGGCGGAGTTGATAACGGTATTGAATTAGACTCCATGTTGTTGGAATGTGTATTCGGAGTCGGGACTAATCTGTGAAGGTACAACAAGTGTCGCGAGGTCAGCTGGAATTCACTTGTCTCCCAGGGCCACGCAAACAACGTCATGTGACATTGCCCTATTAGTAGATCCAACATGGGTCACGTGACATTATACATATCTCTCTCTCTCTCTCTCTCTCTCTCTCTCTCTCTCTCTCTCTCTCTCTCTCTCTCTCTCTCTCTCTCTCTCTCTCTCTCTCTCTCTCTCTCTCTCTCCTCTCTCTCTCTCTCTCTCTCGCACCTACAAAGAGGATATTTATGTATTACCTCGTGAGTAGTTGCTAGACGGCCTAAGGCAGAAAGTCCAACCGATCGGGATTTACCTGACTATTTAAACTGAACTTTTGACAACTTTCGCCCTGTATAGGGACATCTCCTTTCTTCTGCTCTTCTTTTTGACGCAATGCGACAAGCCTTATTTTAATTTCTTTTGATGAGAACATTTTGAAATGTGAATGCTTGTTAAATATCAAATTCAGGCATTGACGAACTTTCAGTGGGAAAAGTTTTAACAATTAACTGTAGTTTGGCCCTAAATTTAAATCCCAATCCTGTTTGTTTGAAAGTGGTGTGCAGTCTTGTGTACTGACAGCACATCTAGTTTAGTTACACATCGATTTAGTTGCACACTCGAGTATTACGTTTGCACAAGCCAACACCTTATTGAATCTCCCAAGCAAGTGAGCACATTGTCGGTTTGGAAGAAGTAGGTTATTTGTTCTTCAGAAGTCGTTGACCGAGTTTAATGTTATCATGATATAATTTCTTCTCGTTGCCTGGGAGAGTAAAGCGCGACAAACAGCTAAGGCCGGGGAGGACCAACTCTGGATTAAGTTAACTATCGATGGTTAACCAATGAATCCAGTTGGCGCGAATTCCACAGCCAATAGGATTCCCTAAATTCCACTAACCACCGATAATTAACTTAATCCAAAGTTGGTCCTACCCGGCCTAAGAAAGCTAAGCTAATGGCCAAAGAAGACGATCGTAAAAATAAGCACTGATGATTATTTGAAATTCCTTTGAATAAATTACACAAATATTTCAAAACGAGCATAAAATGTCAGTAAAATTTCAAAATTTCTTGAAGTTCGTGTAAGATTTGTCTGAAAATTGTCAAAAACTACTATAATGTTGGTTACAATGACTATGCAAAATTTGATGTTGATCGCGGTCAAACGGTTCTATACTTTATATTTTCAACCAATCGATGGATTTCGTAAAGATTTCCGTTAGCAGACCAGCTACGAGGGGGTCATTATATTCGTGGACCCAAAAAGTTAGAGTAGAAATGGGAGTTTCTAGAGCACATATTAGAAGTTCAATTTCGTGACCTTTCTTAGGAATATATACCAAAATTCGCCGAATAAGTCAGTCACCCTGGTAGAACATTTAAATGATCAAATTGAGTGTCGCGCAGTCATCAAATTCATTCAAAATCAAGGAAAAACACCTTCATACAATTGAACTAAGTGCTCTAGAAACACACATCTCTACTTAAACCCTTTGAGTCCGCGAATATAATAACCTCTCGTAGGTCGTCTTTACATGTGTGAACAAATTCAGCTCTGTCTGAGAAAAGATGAGGACAGATGACATTGGAATCGCAGGAACAGACAAAATTATCAAAAGAGCCAAAAGGAGTCGCTAAGTATTGTTCATGACAACTCATTGAATGTCCGAAGCAAGTGAGCAAATGATTGCTTCGTTCACTGAAACTTCTTACAAGTTGAGAAGTTGACCACACCGCGTTCAAGCGAGACAAAGCAGTTGATGGTTAACATAACTTCTCGTTGACTCGTACTTTGGAGTGAGACAACCATCTAGTTGATGTGAGACAGAAAGAGAGCAGAGACATTGGAGTGAGACAACCATCTAGTTGATGTGAGACAGAAAGAGAGCAGAGACATTGGAGTGAGACAACCATCTAGTTGATGTGAGACAGAAAGAGAACACCGACAAGACATTGAAGCGAGACAACCAGCTTGTTGATGTGAGATAGAAAGAGAACACCGACCAGAAGAGACGACGCCGTGTGTTGTGTTAAACTGTTTCACCAAAACAACAACAAAGCAGAGGCAGTGTTTTGTTTCAACGACAAAACAAACTTCGGCGAACAACAGGCGATTGTTTCCGCGCGACGAACTCATGGTTTGTTTGTTTGTTTGTGCGCAATCACTGCGCGCACTTCCGCTTCCTGCTCGCTAACCACAGACACGTGGCAACGTGGCAAACACGTGGCAACTTGGCAACATGGGACAGGGAAGCTAGGTGGAAGCATTGGTGACTTCAACGCAAGACATTTAATTGGCAGAGAAAATACACAAAATAAGATGAATGTAAAAATGTTTTACGAATGATGTACATATTAATGTAGACTGATGCAAATGTTTTAAGATATTATTATTATTATTAAGTCTATATTCTCAACAGAGCCAGGCTCCACTAGTGAGGATGTAATAGAGAAGGGAGGAGAGGAAAACCGGTACCGGCATGTAGCCTACTCCTGACGAAAGATACCAAGGGGACCACCGGCTTAACGTCCCTTCCGAAGGACGGTGTAACATTCACAGCACAGGCCTCCACAACCCGTTATAATTGACCCTAAAGATGAATCCAGAAATGAACAACAAAATTCCAAATATAATAAAACAATTGGTTAATCAAGTTACTGTAGTGTTTGTGGGCATTAAACAGGTTAAAAATAAAATATAGGTAACGTTTGACTGATCTTAAAACTTTGCATGGTCCTTGGGACGAAAATTTTATTTGTTTTTGACAATTTTCCGACAAATCTGTCCAGAATTGTCAACAGTTATTGAAATTTTTCGGACATTTCATGCTTGTTTCGAAATATTCGTCATATGTATTCAAAAATAAACATGTTTGTACGCTTTTCTTCGGCTCCTTTCAAGGTCTGTAGAGCAGAACTTGCAAACGCATATCAAATCGCATGCAATTCGAAGTCTCGCTTATCAACGCGTTACACTGAGCGTTTTCCTTGTTACCAATTAAAATGAGCCAAATATTGTGGTATAGGAAACATTGCTAATTAAAAACTAACCAGAGTACAACAAACCCTAAAAAATATCCCATTCCACGTTGCTAATAATAACGTATCCTGTTTTTAAAAAGTTACTTTTACAAACAATGCAACTTGCGTAATAATGTAGGGAGAAGCAATATTCTTTGACATACGGTCTAAAGAATATAGAGACAAAACTCAGCGAGCTCGTTTCTGTCAAACATCCAGCAGAAGTGAGTGCGCTCAGAAACCAATATCAATCAACTACTAAACGAGTACAAACAAAATAGAAAACTGTTTTAAAAGTTTGATAACAACGTTTTACTGTTCATTTTCAATTCCATCTGAATTTAGTTTAAATTGCAAAGAAATGAAAGAAGGGTAAAATGTCAAGGTGAATGATAAATGTAAAGTTGTTATGGACAAAAAAAGAATTCAGTACTTTTTCAATGGTTCAAGGTCAACCGAATAAAACTTAAAATAAGTGTATCTCAGAGGTAAAAGGGCTGAAGTCAATTTCAATAATTCTTCCCGTGACATGAGTCGTTATGCAAGGGAATATAAATGTATTTGTTGACATAAGTCAAGGCAATTGATAGAGCTTGATTATGCTTCCAAAAATGTGCAAAGAAAAATCGAGGAAATGTACTAACGGCCTTCTACCTCTGAGGTTCAGAGTTTAACTTGGCATTGTATTACCATCCATTCTATGACAAACAACACTCTTTATTCCTAAGAAGAAAATTGCTGTAGAAACTTAAGCTACAACATCATAATCTAGAGACATGTAGTAGGTACACTCAAACCAATCAAATCGGTACTCGAAAAGAAAAGGATTAGCGGACATAATCCCATGAAGGCTGTGTTAACGCATCATACCTCTAGTAGGTGATCTCTTATTTAATTGATAATAACAAGGATTGATTGTCAAGGAACTTTACCAGCGGCCATCGCTTTCTTTTCTAGTACAAATTTTTATTGATTTGAGTGTACATCAAATCTGAACAGTAAACTTGTGTCGGTTATACATTTTGCCTAAAACATGTTCAAAATGATCAATAACAACTTTCATTAGTTTCGGTTTACCTAATCGTGATGCACGCAATTGCATCTGCTTGTCTAAAACAAAGCAGATTTACTGTTCGGTTCTGCAATCTAACAACACATTTCACGACTCCATGCAGCCGTATCAGTTAATTGCTTCATGCACATATCAGTTAATCAACTGAGATTGCAGTTGCAAGTAGTCGGTCCCCCGACGCCCGAGGCAAAGTGAACGCAAACATCGCAGCTCTAGAGTTGGTCATCTAAACTTGTCACGTGCAAGATTAAAAATGGAATTAAAATATGAGATTGTCATCTCGATTCTCTTTGTCATGCGGGAATAGAAGCATAAATAGCGGAGCGTTTTATGATACGCGTTAAGTTTAATAAATAAGAATTATATATATTTTTTTGAATTGTGAGCTTTAGAGCGATATGCAACAATTGTACTTTATTCCGAGATAATCGCGAAAACCGGTTCTGAGTTTTAGCGCCAGAACTAAGTGAAAAGGATGTGATATAATTTGCAAATAATAATTTTATGCAAAAGTTGGAATGAAAGATAACGAAGTAAATGAGGGAATAGATTATAATATGCCAGAGTTGCGTTTTGATTGGAAATAGTGAACTGTTATTTATTTGTATCTGATTTTATTATTTTTTACATAGGTACTGCAATATTCAAATTAAGTGAACAATGAACAATCTATTTTTTTTACCAACAATGTCATAATCTTGGTTTAATACCCTGACACTGAGAATTCGATCATGATCCAGTTCAATTACAATCGAAATTAAACGGCAGGGTTCGGCAGGGTTCGCCCTGCCCGTTTCCCAAAATGAAGCCAGGGCGCCGCCATGCCTTCAAAAAAAGGTACAGGGCGCCGCCCTGGCCCGCCCTGGCCCCACTGCATCCCTGTATATTTGAACGGTTTCTTAGGAACTGGGAATTAGAATTGCCCCTAAAGAAACAACATGTCTGCTTCACGGATTGAACTTATGCACTTGCTGCAGTTTCCCGATACGCGATGTGAACCAAACCGCTGTAATTGCCCCGTGAAATCTGTTTTCTTTCCGCCTGATTGAACTCGACAGCTAATTCCCGCCATCTGGCCGTGTTGCCAGAGCGACTGCTTGTTATCTCAACAGTGTTGCAATATTGTTACAGTTGCGTGAGGTTGGTATTTGTGTCTCACTGGATTAGAGTCTCGTGTGATTGTTTTTTCTCTCTCCCCAGCGACAAGTTGGCTGGCCTGGAGCTTAGCGACTTAAGCGATGACGTCATTGGCGGCTGACTGGATAGATCGCGCTCTGTCGGGAGGTTTTTGTACCGGCTGCAGGATTAACATCTTCACAGGGGGGATGCCCAATATTTTTTTTATTAAAATTAATGATATTTCTTAATATTTTCAACATTTCAATTATATTTAAATATAAAATATTCATATTGTCCCGTAATTTGCAATCAACTTATTATGACTTTTCAATTTTAAGTCTTCAGAATATGGGTCAATTTTAACACGGGAGGTAAAGGAAAATAAATTTTAGTTAAAACTTAAAAAATGTGTTTAATTATAAATAAAAATCCCATATAAAAATCTTATTTACGTATATTTGATATTTAATACACATAATATTACTTTTTGTATAAAATGTATCAGTGGAAAATAGTTTAAATCTAATATATACTCGGAAAATAATTCACATTTATAAAGTGATATATCTTGTAAATGAGTTCTTCTTCCATACTTGTACTTAAGTTTCTTTGGTTTACAAGGCACAATCTATTAAACAAGATAATAATAATATATTGTTCAGATATCTATCGGATACCTCTTGTAGGTAGTAATATCTACTCATGTATTGAATTTCTTTTTTACAAAATACTTCCTAAATGGTGTTTCTTTTCTGCCCATGTTATTTTAGGACCGTCATTAGCTGTGCATTGCATTCTTTGTTTATTTGTTATAATAATTATCCCCATAAAAACACTCCGTGTAAAAATACCAGCCAAGTCTCTTCAACTATCAAAAAATAGAAGAAATCTAAACATTCAGCACTGAAAAGTAGTGATATCAAAAAATGGGCCAAGTCAAAACTTAATTTTAAAACCCAAAATACCCTTGGAGCATCGTATATATAAATAGTAAGAAGCATATGCCAAAAATTAAATGTACCTAAACACATATAATAAACCTAAGATGCCCTTAAAAACGATGCGCCAAGTATATTTTGGTTTTTAAAATTAAGTTTTGACTTGGCCCATTTTTTGATATCACTACTTTTCAGTGCTGAATGAATAGATTTCTTCTATTTTTTTATAGTTGAAGAGACTTGGCTGGTATTTTTACACGGAGTGTTTTATTATGGGGATATCACTATATTTTTAGTTTATTTACACAACTTGTAACACATATCGGAGCAACAATGACTAATTCCTTTAAAAAATTACGCCATTTCCGAATTGGTTACTAAGAAAAATTGTGTTTGATACTAAATATAAGTTTAAAGTGATATACCATGAAGAATTGCAAAAGCATCGTTCCAATCGGTCCAGCCGTTTTCGAGTAAGGGCGTCTCTACCTGTTTTCAAAATGGCGGCTGAAATTACTGCCACCTAGAATTGTGTTCTATAAATGTTTTGTAATATTATAAGCCTTCTGAATAATGTAGTTATTGTAGTAAGAGGTGATTAAAGTCCAATTCCTTATTTTTATGATGTCATTTCCGGTTTCGGTGAAGGTATATTTCTACTTTAACTTTTGATATTCTTTTACATATGACCGTCTGAATCATTTGGCGCTAGATTCATTCCGATCGGTCAAGCAGTTTTTGAGATATGACGTCACTTCCGGTTTCAAAATGGCGGCTTCCGGTTGGTTTTATAAAAAGGCACCTCAGACGCCAAAAGTGCACATGTGGTAAAAATTTCAGATTGATCGGCTCAGCCGTTTAGGCTGTGGCGGTGATAGCGGTATTTCCTGACATCATTATCATCATCATCTAAAGATCAAAGTGGTGTAATTTCACTGTTTTCACGGCCCTTTAGCACGCAAATTACATAGCCTATTGTTCCCAAATTTGGTATGTTGTCAGGTGGGCCATAGCTCGAAATTAAGATATTTCGCATTAATGTGAGATTTCCCAATGTTGAGATCCAGTAGGCCGAAAATGCTATGTTGTTGCTTACAGTAAAAGTGTTTGGTCTGCTCCTCAGTTTATTAGGCATTTACGGTATGTTGAGTGACTGTGAGTGTACAGTACGACTTGGCTGGGTGGAGCGACTGCTCCACTAGATTATTGTTTAATTAATGTTGAGCCATCGTGTGTCAATATTGTATGAAAAATTTAAGTTGCCCCAAAAACATACACTGTTTTCATTTTATGATTCCGCCAGCTGTACATCGTTTTCTTTTCCCAATAAAACATTTGTTGATTGGCCATAAATTTCAGATACGTCCTGAAGAAAGTTGACATGGCTCAGGATAATCCTCCTAATCCCGGATTAGTCCTGCGCAAAGCCGGTGGTAAAGAAGTACGTTGTTCGACTCACCCGGGACATGAGAGATAGAGACAGAGATAGCTGCTTACCTGCAACAGACAGAGAAAGACATATTAGTATAGTATAAGACATGGCAGAACTTTAACCCATGTTTTGCATACTCAGTCACTCAAATTTTTTTGTCAGAGTTGTTAGAAGCTTTGCTTTATTACTGATGATTGTACATAAATCATATACTTTATTATGAACAACCTTATATTGTTTGTAAAAAAAAATAATTAGTCTTTTGTTTATGCAATTTTCGTATCACTGTCAAACAAAGTCACAGATGAGGATGTTTTACTACAAAAGATTCATTATTATTATTATTAGTACCTAAATATTTCAAGCAAGATCTGTATCATGGTTACACCGGAACACTGATTAATAGTCCGCTTTACTGATAGATAATCTGAAAGAGCTGTTCTCAAGATATTTTACAGACTCGCTTATCAACTAGAACATTTTCTGTGAACAAAACGTGAACGTACAACGTACAAATGAGGAATAAAGTCCCACTCAATGCTCCATTACTAACAACTCGCCAAACACCAAGCGTTGTTCATTTTACTCCCACTCTTTGCATCGGAACACTGCCCTGACCCATCTCACTCCTGAACGCAACCCGCAGCACACGGAAGTATTGCGGGCTGCTTCATCAGTGTGCAAAGTCTTACAATAGAGTAATTATGCAACCCAACGATCCGGAAACGATATAACGTGACAGAACGCAAATTTTCCATTCAATGTATGTAAATTATCTGTGGGATGTCACTCGAAAGGTCGGGGGTTTGTACCCTTTAAATGGATATCGTCGTGGATTATGTAATGTTAGCGATCGCTCGTGATTGTTTACTTGGGAGCTCTTCCCAGAGGAAGTGGGAATGAGAGACGTGGGAAGGGAGCGGCTATTGATATAACCTACTTTCTTTGTTACATAGAATGGCGTAACTGAGACATTTTCAACTATGTATACCAAGAGAGAAGGGAATATAATAAAAAAGGCAAGTTTTGCGTAATGTTAAGTTGTTTATTAAAATATCTAACTAAAAAAATATTTACAAAATATTTTTAGTCACGATTTAGTCATAATAAATGACTATGTATTACATTTTTACTTCAATACTCTTTCTCTATTCTTTAATATACTACAATGAATTATTGATATATCAATTTTTCCTAACAGAGTTTTTAGATTGTATATTTGAGGGGGTTACATTGCAAATACTAGCCATCTCAAAAAGTAATCTTTTTTGAGTTGGGTACAGGCAACAACTGATAAAATGGTTAAAAGAAATGGATTGGCTGAAAAAATATGATGGCATCATCCCATGAAGTCTATGCTAACTCGTTATCTAACTTTAGTCGATGAGCTTTGATCTCATTGATAATAACAAGGATTGATTGTCCATAGACATATATGGATTGTCAAGGAACTTTACAAGTCGCCAATCCGTTCCGCTCAAATACCGTTTTATGTTTTGTTGAGTGTACGTGACAAAATACAATTATTAATTCTCTATCTTCTAACACACAATGAAAAGTCGAAGGAAGATTTCAAAACGCGGATTGAAATCTGATTTCGCCGGCTATTAATTTTCTGGGAATTTCAAATGGTTTTCCTGTTTTTCTCCGAACTAATCAAATTGGAGATGACTAGGCTAAGCATCTGAACCCCTCACTTATTAATTCGTTGTTTCAACACAATATCATTTGTCATCGTCACTAAAAGACACAAAGAAACACATATTACCCCCCTGAACAACTCACCTATATTAATAGCTCAAGCACAAAAGTGAACAACTGAACTATTTGGAAACGATAGAATGTGGCAGAACAAAAGAATTTCAATTCAATATAATGAAAATGACCATCGAGTTACCCATTCGAGAAGTAATGGGTCTTTCATTTAAAAATAATCATTTCATCAAAATGTTGGATTGTATTTCTCATATTATGGTTCATAGGGAAGAGTTTGCCTAAATGAACCATGGCCTGTAATGAACCACGTTCGTGTATCGCGCTGTAATGTGGAAAAGTGGTTTTTTAAAGGCAGTTTTACCCAATAAGACGATCGGAGTATATAACGCTGAATGCACTGGAAAGTGTTGATATTTATAAATTCCACGAGTGTCGCTGCAGTTGCTAAATCGCGACACTACCTCCGTATTCTAGCCCCTGAATGCACTGATGTATTGATGTATTGCGGGTTGCTTTCCACTTCTGCCAGGCTATTGGAAACTTTATATATGCACCATTTTATTTTTACAATTCGTGTTTCTAACTGTAGTGAAAAGGGGGAAACGATTGAAGTTTAAATTTATTTATAAGTTATATTTTAAGCCATAACAAACAACTAAAGCAGATTTTTATACAAAATAGCCCCTTGAGCTAGTACACAGCAATCACCAGAGTGCAGTCGTGTTCCTTGTTTTCTCGAATAGAGTAATTATGATACTCGACTATTTGGAACGATAAAAGAAGAAAGAAATATGTTTCATCAATGAATTTAACATGAAATTGAGGTTGTGCTTTGAAAGACGTGAGTTTGTAATTGAATAAAATAGTGCCTTCAGGTACGTTTACAGCTCGGCGTTCGTTCGACGTTCGGCGCTCAGCGCTCGAAGTTGAGCCTCCTGATCGGCCAACGCCGAGCGCTGGCGTTCAAGTTCAAAATTAAACCATGTTCATCTTTCAGCGCTAGCGCTGAGCGTACCTTTCTTGTGTGGATTCTGTTTGAGATAGCCAAGTGTCATCATAATGCTGAATGCACTGCAAAGTGTTGTTACTTATAAATTCCACTAGTGTCGCTGCTATCGCTAAATCCCAACACCTCTCATCGCCGTATTCTTGACTTAACGAAGTTTCACCCCTGAATACAACCCACAGTACACGTAAGTATTGCGGGATGCTTTTAGGAGTTCAATTACTTTTGTAGTAAAATATTGAATAATTATTTTTATTCTCAACTACTATCCTAAGCGATTTAGTAAGAAACACTCAAGATATTACTATATATCTATACGTCAGTGGTAGAAGGCCGGAAGTCATTTTCAATTAATCTCAACGTGAACTCAAAAACTAATAATTCTTGCTTAATCCAATTACATTTGTAATGGTGACATTAGTCATGTGTCAGAGCATACTTCAATTTAACTGTATTTGTTGACATCAGTCATATGGCAATAGATAGAGCTTGATTACATTATTTCAAAAGTGTGATACAGCTTGATTTTCGCGCCTGTCATTTTTCAAACATTTGTAATTGTTACTCGGCACGCCGAGAGATAGCGCATCGTTAGGTCAAGGTCGCTCACGGCCGCTTAGACTCTTGTGACTACTGTTCAGTACAGGGGGCGGAATCGCCGCAGGCGTGGAATGTTCTATGTGACGTAGTTCAGATTGTCTTGCTGGTAAATCGAGGTCCCTATCTCGACCTCTTTCGGAGTTGACCAGCGGTGAGGACGGACACAGAAGATCTACCACGGCACATTGTATTCAGGGTATTTGTAAAATTTAACGTTCGGCCTTGTGCCCCTCTGGCTACTCTTCTACTGTCGTAGAAGTTTGCATAGTTTTATTTTTACAGCGTTTCCTTTCTTAATCCTTGCTGGTGCGGAGCTAGGTGTGTCTCTTATGAGGCAGCCTTTGCATGATGTTAGTGAAATATACGTGAGTACGTGCCCTGGTGGTTCTTTGTGCTAGGCGTCCTGATCCGGCCCTAGTTAGTCCGTCCAAACTGTCTGGACGACTCCGATTGTAGCACATTTTCTCTTTTGGCCTGTCAAAACAAATTCTAGCCTTGTGTATTATTTTCTGTCGCGCTGGGAATGCATTTTATTTGTACTATTTGATGTTGTTGTAAGAGTATGAGGAATATCAGACTAAATGCGTGATGGCCCTGACAAGGTCACCACAAGCCCATTTTGACATTGTGTGTAGTTTCTCGAGAAGAAAGAGATCTGGTAAGTCAGGCGTTTGCCTCACTTTATTATTTCATTATCTTTCCTTGTTTCTTGCTTTGTTCAATTTATTAATAACTTCACTCACTTCAGAGCTATGTCTCAGTGTTCATTTTTAATGTACAATCAATTTCACCTTTAGTTTATTATCATTCTGTTCGCCATTTCAGTGTACGGTGGAGGTTGGGTTAATAAACCACGACACGTGGGTTTTGTTACCTATTCAGCTGTGCATTTACGTATGTCATTTACCAGTCCTCACTCCATTGTAATAACTTGTACGACTTTCTGCCTCACGTACCTACGACCCGTGTCCCCGACTGAGGAACTAGCCGGACCAGTCCACATTGATGGGACAGATGTGGCAAATGGCGCCGCAACGTGAGGGCTATTGACCTCGAGTCTACAAGTTCAACGCCTGGAGTTTTCACAACATCGACTGGAGCCAGCGAACATCGAGCTGAGTCACCGACGATTTCCACGCAAACGGTGAGCTGTATCGTACCTTTACTATTGTCGGCGTATAATTTTCACTCAAGATGACTGAAGCAGAGTGCATTGCTGAATTGACCTTGATCAGTGTCAAGGTTGCTGAAATCAGAGACCTAATGGAAAACTTTGAAGGTCAAGAGGATCAGAAGAGAGCTATTGATCTGAAATTTCATTTCCTGAACCGACGCTTAGGTTTAGTAACGAATGTTGTTGCCGCAGTCACGACCGCCAAGGACGTCGTCGTACGTGACCTTGAAGTGATCCAGACTCGCCTAGATACCCTAGTGGAAGCATTAGGTATTTTTCAGACCGAGAACCCGGAACCAGAAGTGACGCAGGCCACGAAACAGCGACCCAAACAGCGACCACTGTCCACGTGGGGAATAAAAAAATTCACAGGGGAAGGAAAGGAGCTGAGTGTGGGAGCGTTCTTAGAGAATGTTCAAGATTTAATGGAGGCTCGACATTCGTCGACAACCGACCTGTGGCGTGAAGCCATTGATTTGTTTGACGGACCCGCCCGTCTCTGGTCTCGTTCTGCACGACACCGTTTGGTGTCATGGGACGAACTTGTGGAGGCGCTTCGTCGTGAATGTCAGCCAGCTCTTATCTTAGGAGTTGATTTCTTGACCAAGACGAAGTCACGTCTGGACATACCGCTACATTCCTACATCTCGGACAACCATCAACGCTTGGACCAACATCTCCCGAAGATCGGCTGCGCTCTTCGGACGGCTACGAGAGAAATTTCGGACTTCAATTCAGCGTACCTTCTTACCTTCGGCAGAGAATATATTTATGTGGAACCGATCACGACCAAGTTGGTCATCCTGACACTGTTGTAGATCTTGTCGAAAGGAACCTTGGCTTAAAACCTATCTTTACAGACGTACGTGCTCTACTAGCAGTAGTTCATGGACGGTACCGACATCAGGACAACCTACGACGCCGTCACCTGGAGTTCCAACCCGGATACCTGGAGTGGAAAAGGAACTACGACCTGACGCAGCGAAAGGCTTCGCGGCGAAGCTCGCTCCACGCTTCCACGGCCCGTTCAAGGTCAAGATGAAAATCTCGC
The DNA here is from genome assembly GCA_934045905.1 of Leuctra nigra. Classification (NCBI taxonomy): domain Eukaryota; kingdom Metazoa; phylum Arthropoda; class Insecta; order Plecoptera; family Leuctridae; genus Leuctra; species Leuctra nigra. The sequence goes on along the minus strand of OW203769.1, from coordinate 3,270,448 downwards.
CTCTCGTCTACCGGCTTGAAGAAACGAACAGACGTGACCTGGGCAAGTGGCACGTCAAGGATCTCAAGCCCGTATCGTAACTTAGGAAAATTGAGTAATTTTCTTATGAGGAAGGGGGGAATTGTAACAGCTTGATTTTCGCGCCTGTCATTTTTCAAACATTTGTAATTGTTACTCGGCACGCCGAGAGATAGCGCATCGTTAGGTCAAGGTCGCTCACGGCCGCTTAGACTCTTGTGACTACTGTTCAGTACAGGGGGCGGAATCGCCGCAGGCGTGGAATGTTCTATGTGACGTAGTTCAGATTGTCTTGCTGGTAAATCGAGGTCCCTATATCGACCTCTTTCGGAATTGACCAGCGGTGAGGACGGACACAGAGGATCTACCACGGCACATTGTATTCAGGGTATTTGTAAAATTTAACGTTCGGCCTTGTGCCCCTCTGGCTACTCTTCTACTGTCGTAGAAGTTTGCATAGTTTTATTTTTACAGCGTTTCCTTTCTTAATCCTTGCTGGTGCGGAGCTAGGTGTGTCTCTTATGAGGCAGCCTTTGCATGATGTTAGTGAAATATACGTGAGTACGTGCCCTGGTGGTTCTTTGTGCTAGGCGTCCTGATCCGGCCCTAGTTAGTCCGTCCAAACTGTCTGGACGACTCCGATTGTAGCACATTTTCTCTTTTGGCCTGTCAAAACAAATTCTAGCCTTGTGTATTATTTTCTGTCGCGCTGGGAATGCATTTTATTTGTACTATTTGATGTTGTTGTAAGAGTATGAGGAATATCAGACTAAATGCGTGATGGCCCTGACAAGGTCACCACAAGCCCATTTTGACATTGTGTGTAGTTTCTCGAGAAGAAAGAGATCTGGTAAGTCAGGCGTTTGCCTCACTTTATTATTTCATTATCTTTCCTTGTTTCTTGCTTTGTTCAATTTATTAGTAACTTCACTCACTTCAGAGCTATGTGTCAGTGTTCATTTTTAATGTACAATCAATTTCACCTTTAGTTTATTATCATTCTGTTCGCCATTTCAGTGTACGGTGGAGGTTGGGTTAATAAACCACGACACGTGGGTTTTGTTACCTATTCAGCTGTGCATTTACGTATGTCATTTACCAGTCCTCACTCCATTGTAATAACTTGTACGACTTTCTGCCTCACGTACCTACGACCCGTGTCCCCGACTGAGGAACTAGCCGGACCAGTCCACATTGATGGGACAGATGTGGCAAGTGTGCAACGCAAAATCAATGTAGGCCTTTTTCTGAGGTACATATACTCAAAATATGATTGAGTGGAAATCGCTCAAAAATGAGTTAAATCCACTCAAAAATGATACGATTTTGATGCACTTTGGTGCACTTTCCATCCTTTTTGACTGGATTTTACCCTTTCAAATTTTGCTTGTATGTTTTCATTTGATAGCTCATGGGTTTTTAATATGAAAGTCTGTTCTTTTCTTACCTAAGGATTATTTACCGATATGTGAGTGATTTCTGAATGCCCTGCAAAGTAAAGATATTAACAAATTCCGCCGGCATCTCTGCTATCCCCGTATTCTTGACCAGGCAAAGTTTCCCAGACTCCAAAACGAACACCATATCGACTATTGACTCCGGAAAGTACACACCATTTCCCCTCTCTCTCCAACACCCCAGATCCAAGACACTAAATCAGGCCGGCGCTTTGTCGCTCCAATCGATATATCGAAAATAAATGACAAACAAAGGTGTGGAATTGTTGTGCAAACAAGGAGGCAGTGATATTTCACGGCCAGGTGACAACTGGGGAGGTGCGAGGAAAGTGGACTCGCTTCATTGGACAGAAGAAATCGACCGGATGAGAAGACTCGTAAAAACACGCTTAAAGGCGAGCTGTAAAAACTTCGTTAAGTGTAACATTAGTAAATAAACCTGAGGGGGTTTTAACTCCATTGTAGGGGTGAAAAAAGGTGTAAACTTAAGATAAGGATCTGTAGCTTGGAGCGAACTAACTAAAGGTGAATTAGACGAGTGACCTTGAAGAATTTTACTGCTCTTTATTTTTGTTTTTATCTTTTTTTGTCATTACAACGCCCATAAAATTTAATTTTGCATAAACCTTTTTTACACAATAATTAGTACTTTAATGTTGTTTGATTAATTTATTAGGTGAGTTCACCTGTATACTTTTAAGCACTTTTACCACCATAATGGTAAAGAAGTTAAAATTTGCAATGGAGATGCTGGGAAAAGCCCTGTGTAACGCGTTGATTAGCGAGACCTCGTATTGCATGCGAATTAATATGCGTGTGTAAGTTGCTGCTCTCCAGTTCTTGGAAATGAGAAACAGAAGATGCGTTAAAGAAGCAGTGATGATTATGTCCTAGAATTTCTTTGAATAATGGACAAATATGTCAAAACAAGTATAAAATGTCTATAAATATTGTCTAAAAAAATAGTCAGATAGTCTTAAAATTTTCAAAACACCTTACATGTTGGTCCCCCATACCAAATTTGAAGTTGATCGGTAAAATGGTTCAATTTTTAATTTTCAACCACTCAGTATGACATTGACAAAGAACAAATGACAGACAAAGAAACCACACACAATAGGAAAAAGTAACAAAAAAAGTATGATGGTGAGTTCCCTTGCTAGTAAGTCCGGATTGGGAACACCTAATTTGACGAAAATGCATACTTTTTATTAAAAAAATTATGTAGAAGCTGAAAGAAATTTTAAAATAATTCATTTTTGAAACAAGTAATGTTAAACCTTTGACAAAGAGGTGTAATCCTATTGTCCATATGTCTGCCTGTACTCGGATCAAGACTTGACAGTGACGTCATCGTTATCACGTGATCTACTTAATCTCTCCGCTAGTGACGTCACCAGCGACCAATCAGCGCCGCGCTAACGGATTTATGCATGGAAGTGTTTTTTCCTCCTGGTTTTCGTCTCGGATTGCGCTTGACAAATTCCTTGCGATTTGTTCGCGGCTCGGAGATCGATCACGTGGGATTAGTCGGGAGACAAATTACCGCCCGGCGCGCCACCGTCGCCTCCTCACCCTCGCCAGCGCGATCTAGCCGCGGTTTAGCATGACTAACACTTACAAGGAGAGCGGATCCATTGCTTGGAGATCAGACACGTCGCCTCCTCACCCTCGCCAGCGCGATCTAGCCGCGGTTTAGCAAGACTAACACTTACAAGGAGAGCGGATCCATTGCTTGGAGATCAGAGACAAATCACCGCCCGGCGCGCCACCGTCGCCTCCTCACCCTCGCCAGCGCGATCTAGCCGCGGTTTAGCATAACTAACACTTACAAGGAGAGCGGATCCATTGCTTGGAGATCAGACACGTCGCCTCCTCACCCTCGCCAGCGCGATCTAGCCGCGGTTTAGCATGACTAACACTTACAAGGAGAGCGGATCCATTGCTTGGAGATCAGAGACAAATCACCGCCCGGCGCGCCACCGTCGCCTCCTCACCCTCGCCAGCGCGATCTAGCCGCGGTTTAGCATGACTAACACTTACAAGGAGAGCGGATCCATTGCTTGGAGATCAGAGACAAATCACCGCCCGGCGCGCCACCGTCGCCTCCTCACAGCGCGATCTAGCCGCGGTTTAGCATGACTAACACTTACAAGGAGAGCGGATCCATTGCTTGGAGATCAGAGACAAATCACCGCCCGGCGCGCCACCGTCGCCTCCTCACAGCGCGATCTAGCCGCAGTTTAGCATGACTAACACTTACAAGGAGAGCGGATCCATTGCTTGGAGATCAGAGACAAATCACCGCCCGGCGCGCCACCGTCGCCTCCTCACCCTCGCCAGCGCGATCTAGCCGCGGTTTAGCATAACTAACACTTACAAGGAGAGCGGATCCATTGCTTGGAGATCAGAGACAAATCACCGCCCGGCGCGCCACCGTCGCCTCCTCACCCTCGCCAGCGCGATCTAGCCGCGGTTTAGCATGACTAACACTTACAAGGAGAGCGGATCCATTGCTTGGAGATCAGAGACAAATCACCGCCCGGCGCGCCACCGTCGCCTCCTCACCCTCGCCAGCGCGATCTAGCCGCGGTTTAGCATAACTAACACTTACAAGGAGAGCGGATCCATTGCTTGGAGATCAGAGACAAATCACCGCCCGGCGCGCCACCGTCGCCTCCTCACCCTCGCCAGCGCGATCTAGCCGCGGTTTAGCATGACTAACACTTACAAGGAGAGCGGATCCATTGCTTGGAGATCAGAGACAAATCACCGCCCGGCGCGCCACCGTCGCCTCCTCACCCTCGCCAGCGCGATCTAGCCGCGGTTTAGCATAACTAACACTTACAAGGAGAGCGGATCCATTGCTTGGAGATCAGAGACAAATCACCGCCCGGCGCGCCACCGTCGCCTCCTCACCCTCGCCAGCGCGATCTAGCCGCGGTTTAGCATGACTAACACTTACAAGGAGAGCGGATTTATTGCTTGGAGATCAGAGACAAATCACCGCCCGGCGCGCCACCGTCGCCTCCTCACCCTCGCCAGCGCGATCTAGCCGCGGTTTAGCATAACTAACACTTACAAGGAGAGCGGATCCATTGCTTGGAGATCAGAGACAAATCACCGCCCGGCGCGCCACCGTCGCCTCCTCACCCTCGCCAGCGCGATCTAGCCGCGGTTTAGCATGACTAACACTTACAAGGAGAGCGGATCCATTGCTTGGAGATCAGAGACAAATCACCGCCCGGCGCGCCACCGTCGCCTCCTCACCCTCGCCAGCGCGATCTAGCCGCGGTTTAGCATAACTAACACTTACAAGGAGAGCGGATCCATTGCTTGGAGATCAGACACTTCGCCGACGCGGAGCATAGGATGGGTAAAGTTGGAAGCAACTAATCTCGTGTCTTTTGGCTCTTTTGACACGGACCTCCGTTACTTTTTCTTTTTTGTCTGCTACAAGTCGCACCGATTCACTGATCGATCTGAAATGTTGCACACGTGTTCGGACCACCTTTTCTGTTTGAAGACCCTAATTGTTTTGAAATCCGTTAATTAGTTAAAATTAAAATAAATAAAATAACATAATTCTCTAATTGGATTAAACTAAAACGTTCAGATCAAGTTTAAATATTGCATGGACATATAATTACTACCATTTTCTATTATTTTCACATTTTCATCCCAAACAGTTAAGAACATTAACATTTTTAATATCTGTCAGAAATGAAGTATCGAAATGAATTTTTCCACTGCAACATGATTCAAATTTGCTTTAGGTACCAGAGTGTATAAATGCTATCTATAAGTTTCGATGAAAAGCATATACTTTTATGTTGATTGAGTGGATCATTGTTCAATTCAATACAAATGTTTTATGTTTTCTGTATATTTGGTACGGAATTGCTCGTACCGGTGATCGCTCATCAACGCGTTACCTACACTGAGCATTTTCCTAGTTTAATACCTAGAAACCTTTAAAACATATAAACCTTTCTCATGCGTGAAAATGTGTCAATAAAAAGCCAATTACTCTTAAAATGTTGATCCCAATGACCATGCAAAATTTGAAGTTGATCGGTCAACCAGTTTTATTTTCAATTCTAACCCAATGAAAGGATTCTTCTCAAATTTCAATCTGCACACATTTACATGACGTGTAGACAAATTCAGCTCGATCGGGGAATCTGTGCGACCTATAGAAGCAGACACAGACAAAATTAAACGAATTTCGGTGTCAAAGAGTTGAAATGAGTCGCTCTCTTTGCTAGCTCATTAACACATTTCCGCGACTGTACATGCTTCAGTAGCTAAATAACATCCTTGACAGTTAGTACATATGTTTCGCGAAACACACGATGTTTATATTCAAACATCAAAGAAACTTTCGTGACCCTAAAGACTTGCAACATCGAATTTACATATTTTAAATGAAATTCGTGAATTTTGTCTCTTGTGTACGGAAATAGAATGCAAATTCGGATAATGTTGGGGAAGGATATGATAATCGATGGCAATCTTCATAATCGATTATCGAGCCGATGAAATTACGTGGAAGATTGAACAACAAATGGGAAATGTTTCGAAATGAAACGGATTACAGAATGCACCGAAATTACCGATGGAGGACAGAAAGTTCCATTTTTAAATTTGGCTTATCATTTGTATTTTTTTCTTCTTTTTCCTTTGATATTTTGCTGTTTACTTGTTTAGTTCCATCCTGAAATAATCCATGGAAGGGTGGACGAAATATTGATTGATAATAAAAAATAGTTTGTGAAAAGTCTTAATACTTTTTAAATGAATTAACATACAAACTAATTAAGGGGAATAAAACAAATGTAATTGTTTACACTTCTCACATTCCCCAACGTCACGCTCTTCATAGTCTATTGTCCCATAATAATTCCTTAAACCGTCAAGTTTTCGCGTCTTCCATCATTGATCCATGCATCAAGCTAACACCGCATAATCCTGACATTTCCATGCTCAGTCACTCGCCTCTGATTCGTCTAGACGTGTCACGTGCTCTCCGTCACGTCATGTGTGCCTTTAAGATGAGCAACACTATGACGTCACTGGTCCGATCCATCAAGCGTGTCACCATGGCTTCGAAGTTGTTTCGACAACAAAACTTTACTCCGGCAAGAATAATTGCTGCTCGTTTGTAATAAGCTCGGCCTGTGACGTCAGTGCATGTGCTGGCATGTCGGGGAACTAATTGATAGACTGGCGCGTGTTGGAACTTCTGACGGCGTTTCGTCTTGGTTCTCAGGAACTGATTATACATGCAGCTCGATTTGAAATAATATGGTTTTCACATTGAGTTTCTCATTGTGTATGCCAGCTGACATGTTGCAGGCTGAACTACAATTGACGTAACGGCAGACATGGGCAGTATCTAGATACTTGTATCTTAAGATACATTTGGATCTTGCACATAGTATGCCAAATGTATCTGTATCTTGTATTTTAAATACCAATTTCTAAAGTATTTTGTATCTATTTTGAAGATATAAAATACAATATACATTTTACGCGTCTAGAATTCACTCCTAGAATAATACACGTAGAATAGATGAGTAGATCAAGAAAATATTAAGTATTGTATCCTTACAAATATAACAAGTTAACATTTAATTTTGAAAGTAAGTCGCTACATTTTTAACTTTTGGATGATAATGTATGATAAATTAAAGGAAGTATCAAAAGATACTATCTTTTTAAATACATCTCATAAATGTATCTACTATCTTGTATTTGAGATACCCAAATTAAAAGCTCATTGAAACGGAGTATTTCGCCCATTGTTCCGTCAATTGGAGCTAGACCTATAAGCTCTGGACCTCAGAAGTAGAAGGGCAGAAGTCAATTATTTTCTCGACTTTAAATATTTATGCTTATTTCATTACGTCTGTAGTACTGAACATTAATAACGTAAAAATGGATCTTAAAACTGCACTCCAAACTCCATTACTAGCTTCCATGTAACCACCTACGTAGTCCGATTCATTTTCGCTAGTGGCGTTTTGCTTGGCAATCGAAACGTTTTACAAGGACTGCATATTTCAAACTTTGCTCAGCAAAATGAGTAGTTAAAAACTTTCAATGAAGGTGAAACACTTCAAAGAAAGCTTCGTTTAGTTTATTAAACAGATGTAATTATAAAATGTGCATGAAATAAAACCTTTATATCAAAGTAATGTGGGAAAACTAACAAATATTTTAATCGATTTTTTTAGTGGTGATACACCTATTCCTCATCTAGGTTAAAGGCAATGGATGAATGCCTTTGATGACGACGTAGTATATGTAAGAATGTAAAGTGGAAAGCCATGAAGAACGGATGCCGGAATCAAACCAAGGAAACTTGGTATTAATTATCATCATCCCATCTTAGACCATAAAAAACAAACAAATTTGACATATTATAATGTATATTTACCTATAAAAATCAACATGGACAAACCAGAAAGTTTTTTAATTTTGTTATCCATTCTATAAGTATAATCTCACAATAATTTTATCCTGACCTGAAAAATTGTTTTTAATTATTAGTATTGGTATACTTGAAGCATGATACAAGGATAAGAAAAACAATTTTTTGTCCGAAAATATAATACATAAAACTGCGAATTTCAGTATATTACAAAATTGTGTATAAATAACAATCTGCATAACAACCCTTTATGCCAATGAGTGGAGAGAATTCACTATAAATGTGGCCCCGACAAACAGTATTATTCATTTGGCGAAACCGTTTTACGCCATTGTATGCTGGCCATGCTTTTGTTGATATTAATTATTTTCGTTTTCTTTATTTAGTTGTAGGCAATACAATTTGTATTTACATTGTGGGTAACATTTGTGAAAAGAAAATACCGTTAAATTACACAAAGGGTTTAAATACACATTGACGAAGCAAAGTAAAAATAAAACCATACATTAATTAATAATAATTAGTCCGGAACAAAATGACCACTCTCTTGTCGGGCGAAAATTAATATAAATGTCATGAGGTTTTTAAAATTTAAACTAGAACAGATCGACCGATCAACTTAAGGAGGGATCTCCGAATTTCACTTATGTATAGAAATCGTTCAAATTTCGCAAATAAATAGATTTTTATGTTCTGCATCATAATATGGTAAGAAAAAGTGGTCAACGTGAACTAATTTTCGAGATATATCGCTTCAAAGTTTACAGTTTCTTTCTCATTTTAACATTGCGACCATACGAAAAAAGTCATGCTGATATTTTTAAAAGCGTATTTGGCTGCTTTCCCACCTATAGAATTTTTTGAAAAACTACTATAGCGTGTATCAGATGCAATATTTTATTAATACATTTTTAAATGTATACCTTCGTGGACGTTTTACCGAGCTATGAGGGTTTTACTGCCTTATTTTTACGTTTTTCCATCTGAAAAGTGCAGTTTTACATATAAAAGAGTGTTGCCATGGTAAAACGGCCTTCTAGAAATTCGAAATTTTTTGAAAATTTGTAGAAATTTCCAGAAAACCGTGATTATATCACTCATCCCTCCTTAAAACTTTGCATGGTCCTTTGGACAACATGTTAGGTATTTTTGCCAATTTTCAGATTGAACGGCCCTTACCTTCAAAAGTTAAGTTGTCATTATAGACATTTTATTCTATAATCTTGAAATATTTGCAAATGTATACCAGTAATTTTGATTATTTTAAGTTTCATCTTGATGCTTCAATTCCAAGGGCTGTAGAGCAGATACTTGCAAACGCATATCAAATCGGATGCAGTAAGAAGGCTCGCTTATAAACGCGTCACAGAGCGTTTTCCTAGTAATATTTAGTATAGTGAGTTGAAGTGGACAATAATTTATCGTACTTTTTACAAAATTTGTACACTTTTAATTCGTTTTTGTATCGTCTCCAATTAGGGATGGAGAAAATATCGATATATCGATATATATCGATATCAAAAAAATATCGAAATATCGATACCTGAATATATTGAATATCGATATATTGAAATATCAAAATATCGATATATCGATATATTGAAATATTGAAATATTGAAATATCGATGAATCGATATATTGAAATATCGAAATATTGAAATATCGATATATTGAAATATCGATATATTGAAGCCTAACCGGACGATACAACTATGTTCTTAATTGAAGTTTATACCTAATGACAAAATAATTCATATTTGCAGTGCAGCGAATTACCAGATTTATGGACAATTTCTCAGATTATTCACATTTCTTTCTTATCTGGCCGGTGACCCTATATCTTGGAATATCTGTGTTATTTCTATTTACATTTTCTTTTGAAATTCCTAGAAGTTTTAGGAGCAATTTAAGGCATTTATGCGATCCTATATCAATATTTCCATACCTACATCGTAATATAATACTTCCATATCAATATATCAATATTTCGATATTTCAATATATCGATATTTCGATATATCAATATTTCGATACTTCAATATTTCAATATATCGATACTTGAATATATCGATATATCGATATTTCAATGTTTCAATATATCGATATATCGCGATATCGATATATCGATATATATCGATATATAAATGATATCGATAGTCGATATCAAAATCCAAGTTCGCCCCATCCCTATCTCTAATAATATCGACAAATTAGATGTTTCACAAAGTTCTGCGATGTTTTGATACATTCGATATTCGTTCGTGTTTGTATCGTTTTCATTATCGAAAAATTAGATTGGATCTGAAGTAAATTCTGAGATATTCACAGTTGAAGTACAAGTTTAGTCCTATACTTCAACATTGAAAGTGGCATGGAAAACTTCTTGATATGGATACATCAATCTTGATTCTTGATACATTCTTCTCCTTTATGGAGAACTTTCATTTTTCCTCTCATTTAAAATTATATTTGAATCTTAAAATGAGGGAAAATTCATTATAAAATTAAAAACCCAATTTCGTACAGAAAATAACCAAAAACGAAGAAAAAAGTATTCGGTCATAATTTGTTTCTACGTTCAATATTTCCCACCAGGAAAATAATTGTTCAGAGATGAAACAATCATAGCATAACAAACGTCACGAAAATCATTTCAACACTAATTATATCCCCAAAATTTATCAATATTCAAAACATTTACAAATCACTTTTCATTTTGGAATTGATTTGTATTGAGGTCGATGTTTTCATCAAAATCATTAAGCCCACTAAATGTGCGCTTACTCCTCCAATTTTTATAATTCTGATAGCGTGAAGAAAATCTTCAATAAAATACAATAGTGTCAATCTTGCTTGTAACCGAGAGTCCAGTAATCGCGTCGCCTCGGTTTTGAGTGACGTTTTTCCGAACATTAACGAGCATTACCGAAGACAATGGGAACAAAAGACGGTGACTGAGCGCTCTGTCTCTGCTGACAATGAGCGGTGATTCCCAAAGAGATTCGATCAGATCAGACGCTTTGGACTTGAACTCACTGGCGTCACTTCGATACAGCAGTCCCAGCAGTCGCGGGGGGCCCAGTGCTTAGGGGGTCAGACGCTTTGGACTTGAACTCACTGGCGTCACTTCGATACAGTCCCAGCAGTCGCGGGGGGCCCAGGGCTTAGGGGGTCAGACGCTTTGGACTTGAACTCACTGGCGTCACTTCGATACAGTCCCAGCAGTCGCGGGGGGCCCAGGGCTTAGGGGGTCAGACGCTTTGGACTTGAACTCACTGGCGTCACTTCGATACAGTCCCAGCAGTCGCGGGGGGCCCAGTGCTTAGGGGGTCAGACGCTTTGGACTTGAACTCACTGGCGTCACTTCGATACAGCCCCAGCAGTCGCGGGGGGCCCAGTGCTTAGAGGGTCAGACGCTTTGGACTTGAACTCACTGGCGTCACTTCGATACAGTCCCAGCAGTCGCGGGGGGCCCAGGGCTTAGGGGGTCAGACGCTTTGGACTTGAACTCACTGGCGTCACTTCGATACAGCCCCAGCAGTCGCGGGGGGCCCAGGGCTTAGGGGGTCAGACGCTTTGGACTTGAACTCACTGGCGTCACTTCGATACAGCCCCAGCAGTCGCGGGGGGCCCAGGGCTTAGGGGGTCAGACGCTTTGGACTTGAACTCACTGGCGTCACTTCGATACAGCCCCAGCAGTCGCGGGGGGCCCAGGGCTTAGGGGGTCAGACGCTTTGGACTTGAACTCACTGGCGTCACTTCGATACAGTCCCAGCAGTCGCGGGGGGCCCAGGGCTTAGGGGGTCAGACGCTTTGGACTTGAACTCACTGGCGTCACTTCGATACAGTCCCAGCAGTCGCGGGGGGCCCAGTGCTTAGGGGGTCAGACGCTTTGGACTTGAACTCACTGGCGTCACTTCGATACAGTCCCAGCAGTCGCGGGGGGCCCAGGGCTTAGGGGGTCAGACGCTTTGGACTTGAACTCACTGGCGTCACTTCGATACAGTCCCAGCAGTCGCGGGGGGCCCAGGGCTTAGGGGGTCAGACGCTTTGGACTTGAACTCACTGGCGTCACTTCGATACAGCCCCAGCAGTCGCGGGGGGCCCAGGGCTTAGGGGGTCAGACGCTTTGGACTTGAACTCACTGGCGTCACTTCGATACAGCCCCAGCAGTCGCGGGGGGCCCAGGGCTTAGGGGGTCAGACGCTTTGGACTTGAACTCACTGGCGTCACTTCGATACAGCCCCAGCAGTCGCGGGGGGCCCAGTGCTTAGAGGGTCAGACGCTTTGGACTTGAACTCACTGGCGTCACTTCGATACAGCCCCAGCAGTCGCGGGGGGCCCAGTGCTTAGAGGGTCAGACGCTTTGGACTTGAACTCACTGGCGTCACTTCGATACAGCCCCAGCAGTCGCGGGGGGCCCAGTGCTTAGAGGGTCAGACGCTTTGGACTTGAACTCACTGGCGTCACTTCGATACAGCCCCAGGAGTCGCGGGGGGCCCAGGACTTAGGGGGTCAGACGCTTTGGACTTGAACTCACTGGCGTCACTTCGATACAGCCCCAGCAGTCGCGGGGGGCCCAGGGCTTAGGGGGTCAGACGCTTTGGACTTGAACTCACTGGCGTCACTTCGATACAGCCCCAGCAGTCGCGGGGGGCCCAGTGCTTAGAGGGTCAGACGCTTTGGACTTGAACTCACTGGCGTCACTTCGATACAGCCCCAGCAGTCGCGGGGGGCCCAGTGCTTAGAGGGTCAGACGCTTTGGACTTGAACACACTGGCGTCACTTCGATACAGTCCCAGCAGTCGCGGGGGGCCCAGGACTTAGGGGGTCAGACGCTTTGGACTTGAACTCAATGGCGTCACTTCGATACAGTCCCAGCAGTCGCGGGGGGCCCAGGGCTTAGGGGGTCAGACGCTTTGGACTTAAACTCACTGGCGTCACTTCGATACAATCCCAGCAGTCGCGGGGGGCCCAGTGCTTAGGGGGTCAGACGCTTTGGACTTGAACTCACTGGCGTCACTTCGATACAGTCCCAGCAGTCGCGGGGGGCCCAGGGCTTAGGGGGTCAGACGCTTTGGACTTGAACTCACTGGCGTCACTTCGATACAGCCCCAGCAGTCGTGGGGGCCCAGGGCTTAGGGGGTCAGACGCTTTGGACTTGAACTCACTGGCGTCACTTCGATACAGCCCCAGCAGTCGCGGGGGGCCCAGTGCTTAGGGAGGTCCGACAATTTGTATTCAATGAATACCATAAAACAAAACATATCGATAATTGACAGTTATGATAAAAGTACCTAATATAAAGAGTTTAAACTAGGAAAAAGCACAGTGTACCGCGTTGATGAGCGAGCACGGGTACGTGCAAATTCTCGAACCGGAAATGCGTACACAACGCACAGAAAAACATATAGGTACATCCATTTAATTGAAATATGATCCACTCAATTAACATAAAAGTATATGCTTTTCATTAAACCATGAAAATAGCATCTAAACACTCTAAAGCAAAACAGAATCAGGTGGCAGTGGAAATACAATCATTTCGATACTTCACTTCTGACAGTTATTAAAAATGTCTATAAGTGCAAACGTTCTTAACTGATTGGTCTGAAAATGTGTAAAATAAGAGACATTGTTGGTATTATTGATCATGCAAAATATGAGTATGATCAGATTTCTCGAAGACCATTGTAATTTTTCAACCTATCAGGAGATGTTAATTTTACCAACGAACCAATTAATGGATTTCAAAAATATAAGGGTCTTCAAACAGAAAAAGTTGTCTCTACATGCGTGCAAAATTTCAGATCGATCGGTGAAACGGTGCAGCTGTGTATCGGTTAATAGCAGAAAAAAATTAAGGTCCGTGCCAAGAGAGCCGAAAGGAGACGCTCGCTTCTCTCGCTCAATTATCAAATCGACCATAATTTGTGTGTTAAAATGCACTAAAATACGTATTTAAATTCACACATTTTCCGGGTCTGCCCGCGTGTTGCCACGCGCTCCAGACGCATAGCTGACCTGAGGTTGTAATATTTTACATTTTATATAGGTACTACAAAGTTATTTAAAAATAAACACAAAAATATGCACTAATCTTAAATAAATTTACGATATAGGCACTAAAAAAAGTAGGGGGCATGAAAAATATCCTGCGGGGGGGGGGGCAAAGTCTGAAGTTACGCCACTGCTTCAACTCCTGGGGGCCTATTCTATATCTTTTTTGATCTCGTCGCGGCCGCCTTCGTTTCACTGCCATTAAGGACGAGATCAAAAAACGATATAGAATAGACCGCCTGAGGTCCAGCTTCGATTCCCTCTGCCATCCTTCCTAACAGGCGCAAGCTTTTCCTCAGTCGAGATGAAAAATGATGGGAAGGTTCCTTACTAATAGACTCCGACCGCCTTCTTCCCTCGGTTCTTAAAATCGCTTTTCAGCAATTTCTGCAAAGGGGCAAAGATGAACCCGCACTAAAGTGACCAGCAGTCGATCTGTGGATTGGAAAAGGGTCATTTTACTTTCCCGTCCCCTACTTTACCTGCGTGCGCACCATGCCCCATTGTTATTCCGAACCTTTTCTTGGGTTGAGCTCACTAAGGGGTTCGTAAAATACCTGTTTTTCAAAAAAATTCCAATCCACAGATTGGTTGCGGGTCACTTTAGCATGGGCCGGCCTATACCTGGCCATGTTTAACTGGGTTCATCCCTACCTGTTCCCGACTGTATGATCATCATAATCATTCATCCGTAGAAGTAAGCCTGTACTGCACTTTCAATCTCTATTGGAGGTTAAACAATGTCGTTTCGTCAACTACTAAATTAGCAAAATTTGCTTTCATGCCAAGCTTCTGTACATAACAGGGACACCTTTACTTACTAAATGCATAATATTGTTTGTGGACGTAATAATTTAGCCACTAGAATCAACAGAATGTAGTAACACACATGGCTGTGGAATGAGAAGGGTTAGGTTGGGCATTGACTACCGCTCAGTATGGGACTCGTGACTGCTATAGCTGCAGCACTGAATGCTTCCGCCGATGTCTGAGGCCGCACTACAAACCACGATTCTGGCAATATAAAGACATTATTATTAATTTTGTTCAATGCTACAATATGCCTTCATATTTATAGCATAGGCCTAAATTAAGCTTATTGTTGTGCTGCGTCAGCTTTCCGTGCAATCTTTCCATATGTAAGACGATCTCAGCCGGACGAGTGAAGAATTTGACCTTGGTCTGTACGTAAGAACGGGGCGGTTCCGTTTGTCACTAGACATCGACGACAGATGACTGGCCAGTCGCATGTCCCCACTCCCAGTGTACGTCAATGGGTTGGGCCAGGTTGTTCAAGGTTGGTAAGGCGTTATTTAATTAAAAGCTTATAGTTTGCAGTATTGTATTAGTTTTATATTTGAGAGAGAAATAAATAAAATGTAATAATATATCGTATGCAACACTAAAGTTCACTTGTAATTATCTGTGTAGATCTGGTTTCAAATTATAATGCACTTGCTATTTAATTGTACATTTTTTTCGTTTCAGTTGAGGCCTGGAAAATTCAATCAAGGGACACCGGTCCGTGGGGGTCCAGCACTAGTGGGAATGCCAGTCCGGAATGGGGACCGTGGCGTGAGGGACCAGATTCAGGGGGGGATATCCGTCTCGAGGGAGGAGGCCGGCCCCTGGTTAGCAGTCCGTCGGGGCCTCACCACTGTCCCTTAACCATTAGCATAAATGCTCGCCGGCCTAGCCGCACTGGATCCCTGACCGACACAACCCCACCACAGCTCTGTCGGGGGTTCCAGATACCAATGTACGTTGTGCGTTACCTGTTAATAGATCGCATGAGCTGACATAGTTTTTCATCACCACCTGTCGAGTGATGTCGTATTTTATTTTAACCATGGCAACGTCATTGATGAAAATTACATCACTACTCAGGGATAGTTTTTTATTTTATTTTTTTTTGGGGGGGGGGGGGCTTAACGTTGCACTGTTCTGCAGCGAGGCTAATGGCAACGGATGAATAATTATGATGATGATTGGGAGATGATGGTGAAGAGAATGGAAGGTGGGAAGGAAGCGGTCGTAGCCTATTAGTAGGAAACCTTCCCGGCATTTGCCTGTCGACTGAGGGAATACCACGAAAAACCCCCAGTGGGGAAACGGCCGCGGGAATCGAACCCGGGCCTCCGGAATACAAGTTCAGAGCGTTACTTCTTAGCCATACATGTTCCGTAATCTCAGAGATAGTACTGTTTTCCCGCCAAAATGTCAACTGAATTCAAATGTCATATTTATGAATGAAAATTTACTTATTTGAGAGTGAAAATATTGTGTTTTATCAACAAATGTAGTTATTTACAAACAAACAATATGTTTTAAAGGCATAACAAAATTATACGTATATTCCCTATTGAAGATTTTGTAAGCGATTTCACATTCCTGGTGGCACAATTCGTGTCTAACAGCGGTTCTAATTTGGTGCTAATTGATTAATAAGTAGTTGGTGGTGGATGAGGTTGGTAAATGCCCTGAGGCTTGTTGCCATCCCCTTGTTGTCTAGCCAATAACAAACTTCCAACGTGAGCTGAAGGTATTACAGAGCCTGTTTACTAGAGTTTTGGGCATCATACTTGAGTTAGTACGTAGATAAGTAATAGAGAGTAAAACAAACTTTCCTACTTACTGACTGAAATACGTGATGCCTAAAACTATTCACAAGTAAACAAGATTAAAGTTCAACTTATTACTTTTTTAATATTGCCATGTCAACAATGTGACAATAATGTCATGTATAAAAGAGGAAATTCCAGGGGGTCCTTGTGTACTAAAATAGAAATAGCATTTCTTGAAACCAGAGCCACTTGGAGTGTTTTTTAAGCGATCGTAGAGAGTGTTTTTAACCAAGATTCATGGACATCATTACTACATTCATACTAGTAGAGACGGTTGTCTCACTCCTATACTGATAACATTGACCGCAGTGAAGCCTTTTCAGACCCTGTGATTGGGGAAATCTGGTAGGCCCCCGTGATTTGAGCGACATCGATAGCGTGAAGAGTGAACTACTTGATGACCAATCTCTGACGATGGCTCAACCGCTAATTCATAGTTTGCACTTGATGTGCCTGCTAGCACGTAGAATAGCTGTTTTTGGACGATATTTAATAGCTGTATAGTTTATTTTATAGTGTAATTGTAAAATGCTGATTTAAAACAAAAGAAGATCGTGCAAAGCACATAAATGCAACGACGGCTCAATGGGTAAATTTAGCAGTTAGTTCATATTTTTACCACTAGTGCTGATATATGCGCTAACGATGCCGGGATACTCCAATATTTCTCATGTCGAAAAGGCTTCACGTTCATTGGTGGAGTGAGAATACCTCTGCTATAGTGTAAGTGTTATCTATATATATATATCTGTCGTGTTTTAACTGCAAAGCCTAGGTCACACCATTCAACCAATCGATCTGAAATTTTGCACTCACACTAATGTCATATGAGCGGTCTCGTGTATAGTTTTTGAACGAGATACGTGAATTTCAAAATTAAAACTTCACCCGTTTGGCCGCTGAACGACTTTGAGTTCACATGGTTATTGCGACCAACATTTTTGTAGATTTTGACAACTTTCAGACAAATACGTGGATAACTTCAAATTTTATTGACGTTTAACGGAAATTTTAAGCTTTTTAAGAAATATTGAAATTCACAGAAAAACTTATCACTGCATCTTTGACGCCCGTCCACAGAGCAGCAACTATCACACGAATATCAATTCGAAAGCAATTCGAAAGTTCGATTATCAACGCGTTACCCCGAGCGTTTTCCAAGTAGAAGTCAAACGCTTTCCATTTTCACTTATCTGTTTATAGATCGCATAGGTATTAACATATTCAGAAGTGAAAGCTGGCAGATTTTCACCTTCAGTATTCGCTTTGAAACTTTGACGGCTCCAAGTTGTATTATTTATAGCTGCATTTGAACCTTGGAACTTGCTGCCGGTGGAGTGTTCAAGTTGGAGGTAAACATATTAGTAGGATGGAGTTGTGTGCAGATGTCGGGGTTACCATGGCAACAACAGCCGTTTACTATTTCCTTGGGAAATCGCTCTGTGTAACGCGTCATTATTATATCTCGACTTATAAAATACTTATATTTTTTGTGAAATATTAATTTAGTAATATTGTGTTTGTGATCTAGATTTATAGCTAACATATTAACATATTAAGAGACCATTCATATTATTGTTGTAGTTTTCAATATCAATAAATCGCTTAAGCGCCTGTTTGGCTCATTTGCTAACTGTGTATCCACCAAGTAAAATTCACTAAATAATAAATCTTGCAGTGATTTTAATGAGCTTTGCGAATATACCCACGGTTTTTAGAAAATATTACCACAAAGTCTTGAAAAACGCAAATGAAATATCGATTTGTATGGAAGATATACAAGTTTCAACATAAACTTCGTTTATCTCAGTTTCATCCGAATGTGATGAAACCTGCGGGATTTGGCTCAGAGGGTAGAACACAAAGAATCAGCAATATTATAATCTGTTCATTACGAAGAAAATAAATGTTCATTGATGTGAAAAGAGCAATCAAAAATTATGAAACAATATTACGTTCGATACGTCGGCAGTAGTGATGATGTCGTCTGGTTTGTTTACTTCCGCGTAAACAAGTGGATGGCGTTGACTCTTGCGTAGTGTGTCCCGTGAACTCCAGTCCACCAGCAGAATGAAATGACTGGATATGTCACCTCCTTCAGCTGCGATGCGATGATGTTGTCTAATAACCCTTGGTTACCAGGACGTCCAGCAGTCCGTGCACAAGGAGTGACCTCCTCGAGCAGTTGGATCAAGTTGGCTCAGGCTGATGACGTTCGTGGCTGCAGACTCGTCGGTTTCTCCCGGAGTTGCAATTCACTAATTTTTATACTTCGATCACATCGGCACTGTCTCGCTGAAATTATACTATGTTGCGTGCACAAGGCTTCACGGTTCGCGAGGCAGGTCTCACTGCTCTGAGAAAACTCCGACTGATGATGTTTGGCTGGTAGCCTGACGTTTTATACCCTCTGACATCGTTTTCCCTCCAAAGAATCTGATTGGTTGGTTTCGTACACGTGGTAGCTAATTTTAGACATTCTGTCATTTCTAAAGCCCGCGAAACGACTTTCTTTCTGCACGTAGGCCCATGCTTTTCTTGGAATCACTGAAAACTAGTCTGGCTGACTGGTTTTGTAGCGTTATCACAATGACTGGTTCACTTGTTATTACGTGGTGACATCACAATTTAGGTAAGGTCACATACTTTTTATATGGATTCACTCACTTTCTTGATATAATTGCACATTGTTAAACTTATTTGATTACTCGTTATATTTTTGTCTATATTTTGATTGCTGTTGAATTTTAAAGATTGTAAGTTTACATAATGATTCTAATTAATTACTTTGTGTTCAGTTAACCTTGACTCTAAGAATGCCATGCTACAAGCTTGTTCATTCTTTAAACCTATTTCAAGCAAACATTATTATATTTAAAGTTAATTTTCTAACCTAGATAGGCCAACTTGTTACAGAGCCCCCTGAATTCTTGTTGTTCACCTTTTGACTGAAGTAAATTTGAAACACATTGAAATTTTGAATGAGAAAATGGTGATAAAACAAGGATTCACATAGAGACTGGACTATCTAGCAGGAATAATCTCTTCCTTTTGACAAACAAAAAGTTTCCTTCAACAGATGCAAGTTTATTTCCCCTTACAGCTGTCTAATCAAAACCTGAATGAATGAACTCACCCCTCCACCTACCAAAACAAAAACAAACCTCATCCTACTTCCCGGAAACGATGCTCGACTCAACCCTCTCTCTTATCACAATCCCGTTATTGACCTAGTGACCTTCTTTTGCTGGGTCATCATACTTCGACCATAACATCAACATTGCTGTTGTTGTCACTGTGAGAATCAGCTGATCGATGTATTATATTTCTTCCGTCCACGATCATATGGGAATGAAACTTCTGCATCTTCGTGAACATCTTGCGTTGGCCCTATTGAAATTATCTCAACTAGGTGTGTCCAGAAGAATTCTTCACCCTTATTCCTTGCAGTGGTCGATGTATAAGTTTCATTTTCTTTCTTGACTACTGTTTCAGTTTCTTCGTTACTTTCTTCGTCTTGAAAGTCTTTATCTTCAATTTGTAGAGATTCTTGCATCAACGGACATGTAATCTTCATCATTTCTTCGTATGCAATTTCTTCGAGCATTTCCATGTTTGATACGTAATCGAAGGGTTGTATTTTCTCTTCATAGCTGGTTTCGGTCAACTCGTCGTTCAATGTTATTAATAACTCGTCATTCATTCGTTCAGTAATACTTGCGGCAGGAATCGAACTAAGCTCCGCACAAAAGTTGTAATTTTCGCTCTTCTCAAATTCTTGGACAAAACTAGACTCGGATTTAACTAATTGTTCTTGATCTGCTGCTTTTTCTTCAATAACTATGGTTTCAGTAACCATCTCAATAATCTCAATAATCTCCTCAATATCTTCAAGATTCTCAATAATCTTCACATCTTCAGTACGACCTTTGCGTCTGAAATCAACAAATTCTTCCTCCTCCAAATTCAATTCAACAACAACATTACAGTTCAGATCCTCCACACAACAAACAGTCTCCATTTCATCGCCGTCAAACTCAATATTGACCAAGGCTTGTCTAGTCACCTCAAATTCTTCATTTTCATCTCGTGAATTGTTCACGGTTTCCTCTGCAACTCCCTGTACCAAACATTCTGGAATGACTTCATCTTCGAACGATTCGTTTTCTTGACTCTCTGCTTTCTTTACAGCGTCTTCTTTAACACCTTCAATGACAACTTCACATGTCTTCAGCTGGTCTAAATCTTCTTGCTCTTTCGTGATGACGTCGTTGTTCTGCAACTCAACTTTCTCAACTTCAAATTGTTCACAGGGTTCTTCGAAATTATCTTGTGGAAGTATAATCTCGGCATCTTCTTCAATTTTCTCTTGTACTGAAATATCGGCGATTTCAACACGATTCTGACTCTGAATCTTCGTTTCTTCTTCTTCCTTCTTCTGTGTCTTGGGCAGACAAAAATCTTGAACATCTTCTTGCGGCGTTGTAACCTCATAAAAACTTTCTTCAACTTTGTCAGGCTGCTCACAGCTCTGCTCAGAATTCACATCTGATTGCAACCTATTGCAGACAACTTCTTCTTCTTCTTCTCTCGTTGAAACATCTGCTTCGAATGCAGCGACTTTCTCCAGTTCATCCTTCCATTTTCTTGAAACTTCACGGACGTATTCTATGAGATTTACGCGTTCCCAATGCCACAATTGCTTCAAATCTTCACTTTCCGAATCTGCATAATCATCATAATATGCTGCTCCGTACACGTGGTCATCATATTCGGAACTTTGCTTGGAATACGTTTCCTCTGCTTCATATTTGTATTCCCTATATCTTCTCCAATTTTCGTCTTCTTTGTCGTATCTCCTAAGTAATTCTGCCCTTGCCCTTTTACTAATCTGCGCATTTTCTTCTGTCCTGTCGTGACAAATACTCATCAACTCTTCCTCATCCAATGCAGCAAATTCTTTCATCGTCCATTTTTCTTCTCTTCTTCTTTCAAATTCTATATAGATTCTTCTTGACAATTCATCAATTCGTTCTGTTCTCATTAAATGGTATAAATCCCGATTACTAAACTCGCAGAATTCTAATTTGACACTTCTATTTTCTTCTTGTTCTTCATATTCCTTCTTATTTAGCTCGACCCAGGATTTCCAATATTCTTCATCTTTTTCATCCATCGTAAAAGTTCTTTACGACTTGTTCTTCAGTTTTCTGGATCTTTACATCTTCTTCAGACGACTTCCGTCAACAATCATCAGCGACTGGGTTAGGTCATTTCTGTCGATGCCTAATCTGGTTCCCACGGTATCATCAACAACAAACTTGTTCCCATGACAAGTAACTACCCTGTTGATGTTTCTGCCCCCCTCTATCACCTGAATACTCGTGACCTCTGACTCACTAAGCTCTGCCCCCTCTACAGTATCATCTAAATTCACAGTTGACGATAAACTTGCATCTCGATCTGCCATCGTAACAGATGTAATGAACTAACATGCACAAATCTACAGTTGGCTATATCTTTACGTTAACGGGTTGATTCTATGTAAAATTTCCAAATACATGAAAATTTTACGCAATGCCTGTGTCCACAAGTTTCAGAACAACTGAGTAACTCTTTCACAATCAAGAAAACAATTATTTCTTTCAAAACAATTGCTCCCAGGAATGTTATTCGAGCCCCACACGTTGAGCGCCACTGAAACCTGCGGGATTTGGCTCAGAGGGTAGAACACAAAGAATCAGCAATATTATAATCTGTTTATTACGAAGAAAATAAATGTTCATTGATGTGAAAAGAGCAATCAAAAATTATGAAACAATATTACGTTCGATACGTCGGCAGTAGTGATGATGTCGTCTGGTTTGTTTACTTCCGCGTAAACAAGTGGATGGCGTTGACTCTTGCGTAGTGTGTCCCGTGAACTCCAGTCCACCAGCAGAATGAAATGACTGGATATGTCACCTCCTTCAGCTGCGATGCGATGATGTCGTCTAATAACCCCTTGGTTACCAGGACGTCCAGCAGTCCGTGCACAAGGAGTGACCTCCTCGAGCAGTTGGATCAAGTTGGCTCAGGCTGATGACGTTCGTGGCTGCAGACTCGTCGGTTTCTCCCGGAGTTGCAATTCACTAATTTTTATACTTCGATCACATCGGCACTGTCTCGCTGAAATTATACTATGTTTCGTGCACAAGGCTTCACGGTTCGCGAGGCAGGTCTCACTGCTCTGAGAAAACTCCGACTGATGATGTTTGGCTGGTAGCCTGACGTTTTATACCCTCTGACATCGTTTTCCCTCCAAAGAATCTGATTGGTTGGTTTCGTACACGTGGTAGCTAATTTTAGACATTCTGTCATTTCTAAAGCCCGCGAAACGACTTTCTTTCTGCACGTAGGCCCATGCTTTTCTTGGAATCACTGAAAACTAGTCTGGCTGACTGGTTTTGTAGCGTTATCACAATGACTGGTTCACTTGTTATTACGTGGTGACATCACAATTTAGGTAAGGTCACATACTTTTTATATGGATTCACTCACTTTCTTGATATAATTGCACATTGTTAAACTTATTTGATTACTCGTTATATTTTTGTCTATATTTTGATTGCTGTTGAATTTTAAAGATTGTAAGTTTACATAATGATTCTAATTAATTACTTTGTGTTCAGTTAACCTTGACTCTAAGAATGCCATGCTACAAGCTTGTTCATTCTTTAAACCTATTTCAAGCAAACATTATTATATTTAAAGTTAATTTTCTAACCTAGATAGGCCAACTTGTTACAGTGACTTATAATGTTCTTCCTCTGTACCCTTCAAATGTATTTCTTTCCAAAAACTCACAACAAACATAATTGTATTAATAAAAAAAAATCGTCTAGTATAAACTAAACTTCACCAGGTAAATGACGTTTATAAAATATGAGAAAAAAATTTAAAAGTTGACTGCTCGAGGTATCAGATATCCAAATAAAATTATTTTACAATGATAATGATTAAAATATATAAACTATGTATTATTGCTCTAGAGCACTTTATTTATAAGAGCCGTCATTACCTCGTGAAGTTCAGTGGATTCTTGACGCGAAACTTGTAGAATATTGAATGCAACGTTGCCAATAAGAAGTTATGATTATCGCCCCGAGGTCCACCAAAACCGCCCTCATCATTGTTTTCCTATGCGGCAACTACCTGGCAACACCGCATGTAGTTGTACCGTGTAACTGGTCCGGCCAACACGGGCGCTCCGTGCGGCAATAACGCGCGACGTTATTAGCGCCTCGTCGACTCAACCGGTAAGTCACACCGTGGGGAAATATCCAGTAGGCGGTGGGAAAGTTTTCACATTTCCCATGCAGTTATACACGGCGAGGTGGAAGCGTGAGCGAGGCAGCAGGCAATCTAGAAGGCGGACGCAGCTCAACTATCAGCTCCACTATCAACACTGGCTCCAGAGATCAACCTGATGTAGCAGACACTCCCTAGGTAGTGTCTAGAGGTGATTGGAAATGACAAGATAAACACTTATAGCTTTTATTCGTACATCAAAATGCATAAATTGAAAATTAAACTTATAGGCAGCGTGTTTAGACTACAGATAGCGTTGCAAAAAGTACATACAGAGCCACCTAAGCTGTGGGAAAGCTGTGCAAGTCGCTGCAGTTATACGTTATGTGGCTGCACATATTACGCATTATCACTTTTTAAAATTTACACAAGTTTATCTAATGTTTATTCGTCTACAAAATATTAATAATAAAGTGTTCACAATTTCACTGAATCTGATCACAATAGTAATTTGTGCGACTTGGTTCTGATTCCGAAATATTTTGAGTACATTTGTAGATATTTGATCGAATTGCTAGGCCACGGCCAATGAGAAATGAAACAGTTGAAGATCATTCCCTCAAATGTTGCTTATTTCTTTCACTCGTGGCGCTGGGGGTATGAACCACTCGGTGCCCATAAGGCTATATCAGCTGACGTCACAGCTTACGAAAATCTAACTAAGGTAAAGATGCCTTAGTAAACGGTTAGTAATCATTCTGAATTTATTTTATTTATTTTATTTGATACCATTTTTTATTGATTACCTATTATTTAATTGATACAATTTTTGTAAAAAATAAAAACACGCACACATTGACGTCATGGGGCTCAGCTTGCCATGGCAACAAAGTATTCACCATGTTATCACATTGTTGTGGACTTTGAAATGACATCACGGCGTCACATACGTTACACATAGATTTTCCCGCCAAAATGTATCATTATTTTTTTATTTTTTTTATGAATAAGTAGTGTGAAAAGTGTATTTGTCATACATTTTTTGAGTTGATATTGACAAATGTACAATTACAAATTTATGGAGACTTCCCTGTTCCCGTGAAATTAAGCCTCCTCAAAACGAGGCAGAAGAACTTTTCCCCACAGTTGTGGCGCCAATTGTGACGTCGGTTCCGCTCCTCGTTATGAATCAACTCGAACAAGATAATCCCCCGCGTATCTATCACGTGTAAACACCGCGTCAAGAGTCCTCCATCTTGAACCCGAGTTCGACGCCTAACAACTCTCTAAGCGCGTCGTCAGCGTCGCCAAATCGACGCGCTATCGACGCATCTCGAAGAACAATCGATCTATCTTGAACCCGCACCGGTCGCGATAAGCCGCAC
>OW203769.1:3159378-3244977 GCA_934045905.1 Leuctra nigra | reverse complement strand
AATATTTGCATTGGATTTGTTGTTGACATTTCGAAAAAATCTAAATTGGATTATGAATGTAATATTTGTTTGGTTCTAATAAACATTCCCAGACAATTAATTTTCATGGCAACAAAAACTGAACAACAGAAATGATAATTTTCGAAAGATCAAAGAAATAAACATTATGTTGGAAACGGGAGACAGATATATTTGTGCAAATTGAAATGTAAACTAACGAGTCTGTCTAAGAGTTTGAATACACTTTTAACTTTTAGTTTGATCAGGATTATGATAAATAAAGGTTAAAGCTGAAAATTGTTTGTGAACGCATACTTGTTGCGTATATGAAAACGCTCTGAATAACGCGTTATCATATTCTAACTATTATCAGGCAGCTGATTTATCGAGTGATCTTTCGTTCCCAAAGGAAGTGCCATGCAACAAGAATCAAACATCTGAATATTCTACATGAAAGTTTGTGTTCTGCCCATTACCATGATTGTGAGTGTGGCAGACTTTTGTATCTAGGTATTGGAAGAAGGTCTGAGCTGGGGCCTTATTCCTGATGTTCAAAAGCACTCATTGGAAAGCAGAAATGTACACCTACAATTGAAAGCTTCTCATACCGTGTTTTCTCAATGCCCAATATCATGCCATTAAAATGATTGAGAAAATCGACGTGTGTGTAAGTTTTAAGACCATTGTAAACAAGCAATAACACAAATCCGCTCATTGGTTCAAATTACAAAATATATCTTTCGATTGTTTGGTACGATCAATTTGCAATTGTGCAAAGTCATTACGACTAACATTGTTCCCAATCTTACAAAGTTTCAGCCAAATCCTTTCATTGGTTAAAATTTAAAACCATCTTCACGGTGATTTTTGAAATTTAAACTAGAACCGTTTGACCGATCAACTTAAAACTTCGCATAGCCATTGGGACCAACATTTTAGGTATTTTTGCCAATTTTCAGTCTAATCTGTCTTTATTTTCGAAGTAATTGGACATTTTATTCCATAATCTTAAAATATTTGAAAAATGTATACTAAATTTTTAACGCTGCCTTCTTGATGCTTCAGTTCCAAGGCCTGTAGAGCAGCTGATACCGCTCGTACCACCTTAACCAGAGACATTGTATAGCCTTCCTTAACCTTTAATAAGAGCTCCTCTATCACAGTGAGGTGCTGGCTGATTGGTTAGTTGTTTGCCCGGCAGAGTGCGCGGTCAGCGGTCACTAATTGCGCAGTGTTGCCAAGTCTCAGCCTCCATCACGTGACCGGATTAGCTCACACATTGTCCGCCAGGAGTGTGGACTAAACACTTTGCTCGCTTCGTCCACATCATGGCATCTTCATGAAGTTGCAACTAAATGTGCCACAAGGATCTTTGGATAATATACAAGCGATACAATCACGGTCTTCTGGAAATTTCTACAAATATGCAAAGAATTTCGAATTTCTAGAAGGCCGTTTCACAATGGCAACACAATTTTACATGTAAAACTACACTTTTCGGATATAAAAACGTAAAAATAAAGCAGTAAAACCCTCATAGCTCAGTAAATCATTCAGGAACGTATACATTTAAAACTGCTATAATTAAATATTGCATCTGATACACGCTATAGTACTTTTTCAAAACATTTTATACGTGGGGGAAGCAGAAAAATACGCTTTTAAAAACATCAGCATAACTTTTTCCGTATGGTCGCAATGTTAAACTGAGAAAGAAATTTAAGTTTGAAGCGATATAATCTCGAAAATAAGTTCACGTTGACTACATTTTCTCGCCTATACAGAAGTGAAATACGGAGATCCCTCCTTAAGGTGGCGCGATCACTCGAAGTCATAGTCTCAGATCTGCATAATGTTTTGTGTACTTATTGATAACCATGTCATACACAATCCCTGAAAAAAATTAAACATTTCTCGTGTCTAGTTTCTGAGATAATTTGAGTTTTCTCCCCCATGTTATCTTATGGCAGTCAAGTAAAATCGTGTCATTTTTAAGCTAAAATGGAGTTCTTATCTTTTTGTACCGTTAGATTTTAACTAAAAACTTTTTTTCTAGTAGACATATGGACATACTATCAGGAAAAAAATTTAAAACAATAACATCGTGTGCTATTTTAAAAGTATTAACCAAATTCGAAATGATTTCCCTATACCTCCCATGTTAAGTGGCGCGATCACTCGATATGTCTTTTGAGAATGATCAAAACCTTAGCATGGGTGGTATAGGAAATAATTTCGAATTTGGTTAATAACTTTTAAAATAGCACACGATGGTATTGTTTTCAACTTTTTTCCTGATAGTATGTCCATTTGTCTACCAGAAAAAAAAGTTTTTTGTTAAAATCTAACGATACAAAAAGATTAGAACTCCATTTTAGCTTAAAAATGACACGATTTTACTTGGCTGCCATAAGATAACATGGGGGAGAAAACTCAAATTATCTCAGAAACTAGACACGAGAAGTGTTTAATTTTTTCAGGGATTGTATATGGCATGGTAATCAATAAGTACACAAAATATTATGAAGATCTGAGACTATGCCTTCGAGTGATCGCGCCACCTTAATTAAGGATGTTGATGTTGAGGAGGTACCATCATATTTCGTCTTTCCTAAGAAATCGACAAATTCAACATACATACAGAAAATTTTCATTCAGCACCATAATATGTCAAGAAAAGAAAAAGTAGGCAAGCTGAACTAATTTTCAAGATGGTTTAGAGTTATAGTTTTTCTTCCAATTTAAAATTGCGACCATAAAAAAAACATCATGCTGATATTTTCAAATGTGTATTAAGCTGCTTCTCCACCCTCAGATTTCTTTAAAAACTACTATATTATCGTGTATCAGGTACAATATTTTACTCAAACAGTTTTAAATCTACACGTTCCTGGATGATTATTGAGTTACTAGAGGGACCCGTCATGTAAAACATGACCAATGCGCACCAGTGGGATGCGTAAAGAAGATCAGATTGAGTTAAGATATTTAGCAGCAGAGTGTGCGTCGTTAATAACTTGAGTTATTACACACGTAACATCGTTAGCACGACTAAAATGTCCAACAGAATACGAAAATGAGTAACGAAGGAAAGCAATTAAATCATAACTATTATGGAAAAGCTATTGCAAATGAGTTTCCAAATGCACATCAGAGTATAAGTTAAAAAATTAAGAAAACATTTCGCCAGCCTTGATGCATTGTGACGACCTAGTCTTCATTTGTAATACCAATTCATAATCCATAGGTACATATTATGCTACGTAATCAAGCTCTTCCAATTACCATTTGACTGATGTCAACATAATAGAGCTATATTGGAGTATTCTCTTAAGCAATGACTCATGTCACATAATACTAAATTATGTTTTAAGAAGTCAGAAATACTGGTTTATGAGCTCACCTCAAGAATAACTGAAATGGACTTCCGACCTTCTACTTTTAAAACACGGACAAACTATCATTATTCATTAGCCTATCTGCTCTTTCGATCATGACCGAATAGCAGAGAAGCATGTACGGTCACGTGACAGCTGTCAACCAATGAGAGAACATTCTTCACGTAACTTGCTTTCTGCTTTCACTTGTATTCACTTGATATGTAACTTGTAAAAATTAAACATTGATGCTAAAAAGAGATTTAATGGACACTCCATCTTTATCATGATACCAGTAATAAGAAACGATGGAAAAGACAATAAATGAATAATAAATGATATAGGTGCATAAAACATGAAAAACTTTATCGACTTTGGTTTGTTGTCGGTTTCACAGCCAGCTTAAAATAAGTTTACAGGAACATAATACGACTTTGACAGCATAAAGTTTCTTACCGTGAGGACGTTTTCTATGTAAATGCACCTAATTGGCCAGTTATAACGTGTTAAAGTAGATTTGTTACAAATACGCAGGAATAATTGGTGTGCGTCTTAGGTGAGTTTCGGTTATTTATTTGTTCACAAAAAGCAGAAGACGTAATTTTAGACATGATGGGTAATGTAACGCCGGCCATTGAAAATAAATAGTCGTGATAAATACCTTGAGTCGTGATGCGCGCGCAAGTCGTGATGCGCGCGCAAGCGTTCCTCACAGAATGACAGACAGAACTGCGTAACTATAAGTAAGATACGAAGGGATGTGCGTTGTGAAAAACGCAAAAATGCATATAAGTAAGATGATGATTTTATTGCTTTATTTTGACGTTTCTTATTTACATGTAAAATTGTGTTGCCATGGTGAAACGGTCTTCTAGATATTCGTATTTCTCTGCAATTTTGTGGACATTTCAAGAAGACCGTGATTATATCGCTAGTTAAGAATTTTTTAAAAAAATATGACACAACAAAAATAATAGACCAATTCAGAAAATATCTGGCCCCTGGGTGGCTCTGGTTTCTAGATAAATTCACATGCAGTTTGGTTTTCCATATATCTATTAGTGTTTTACAACAATGGGTTACAATATGAATACACACTTGGAAAATCATACTGCATGTGAAATTCATTAGAATCCAGAGCCGTCCAGATAATTTCTGAATTGGTCTATTTAGTCTCGTGGACATGTTATTGTTTTCACACACAAAATCAACATAAAATATCAGAAATATCAGTGATAATGTAATTGTAGGGTACAGGGGAAGAACGCTATAAAGGTGGATTTACACGGCCGTTCCAAACTTCGAGTTTGGAACTCAAGTTTGCCAAAGTTTCGAATCGCTGTTCCAAAAACTCCCGTGAACTATGAAAGTTTGAAACTCAATCCTCGACACAGTTCGAATCTTTTCATAGTTCACACGAAGGGTTTTGGAACGGTGATTCGGAACTTCGGCAAACTTGAGTTTCAAACTCGAAGTTTGGAACGGCCGTGTGAATCCACCTTAAGTCCAAAGTTTGAGATTTTTATGAGCTTTCAGAATATTCCCTCGGTATTTAGAAGATATTGACACTAATTCTTAAAAAACGCAATTGAAATATCAATCTGTATTGAAGATGGATACAAGTTTCAACATAAAACTTCGTTTATCTCAGTTTCATTCGAATGTGACTCACATCGTTATTCCCCTGTACCTATGTGACAAAGTGCACTGTGTAACCTCCAAGTGCGTGTTGCCATTATCGCGTCCAGTGCTGTACTCAGCGACAAGTGTAAAAGCGCGAACACCACGACGTCCCGAGAGTTTTATTATTTTCAATCCGGGAATAAAAGAAGCCTGACGAAGCGAATGAAGCGGAAAGAAACGGCGAAGCGAAGTCGGACGAATGTGAAGTCGGCCGAGACGAAGAGATGTGACAGAATCGATTGGTCAAGAGTCCGAGAAGGGATGATTCAGTGCCGTGTGAATACACTGCCATTGTACAGTGCTGTTGGACAAGCGAGCGGCGGTGTGCATACGAATTTATATGCATGTTTAAGGTAGAACCACCATAACCTAAATTTTTCCGATTTACTTGAAATTTTGGTGACTTATTGATAATCATGCAAAACTCAATACCTGAAAAAATTAAACAATTCGCGTGTCCAGTTTCTGAGATAAATTGATTTGTTTCCCCTATGTTATCTTATGGCGGAAAAAGAAAATCGCAACATTTTTAGGCTATAATGAAGATCTATTTTTTTTTGAGTAAATAGAATTGAACGAAATATTTTATTGTGATAGACATATGAACATACTATCAGGAAAAAATTGAAAACAATAACAACGTGAGCTTTTTTAAAAGTTATAAGCCAAATTCGTAATTATTTTCCTATACCTCCAATGTTAAAGTTTTGATCATCCTCTGATGACCTAAAATTGAAAACTCATTGTTGGACTGGAGTTGCAAACTACAGAACTTTAAATGAGTCTGTTATACTTAAATATAGTTGAAATGTAGGTTAAACGGGTTTTGAACTTGTAATTTCAAGAAAATATATTATTGTACATATCGATCGATTGCTTTACCTTAAAGAGAGTCAAGCTATATTATCACGGTCTTCTGGAAATTACTGCAAATTTGAAGAAAAGAATTTCGATTTTCTAGAAGGCCGTTTTACCATGGCAACACAATTTTACATGTAAAACTGCTCTTTTCAGATGGAAAAATGTACAAATAAAACAGTAAAACCCTCATAGCTCGGTAAAACGTCCACGAAGGTATACATTTAAAAATATTATAATAAAATATTACATCTGATACACGCTATAGTAGTTTTTCAAAAAATCCTATAAGTGGGCAAGCAGCCTAATACGCTTTTAAAAATATCAGCATGACTTTTTCCGTATGGTCGCAATGTTAAACTGAGAAAAAAACTGTAACTTTGAAGCGAATAAAAAATTAGTTAACGTTGACCACTTTTTCTTACAATATTATGATGCAGAACATAAAAATCTATTTATATGCGAAATTTGAACGATTTCTATGGAGAAGTAAAATTCGGAGCGATTTTGCCGCTTGTTGCAGGCACTTTTTGGATACGATTGGAGACAAAATGGGCTAACGAAATGATTTGAAATTTTTATCGTGATTAGATAAAAGACAAACTGAGGTTTATCATTTATTATATTTATAACTAGGAAAACGCTCTGTGTAACGCGTTGATGAGCGAGCACCGACACGCGCAACATCGCCAATCGAGCACGATCCTTTCAATCAAAGAAACCTAACTATACATCGTTACTGATTTTCATCGCAACTTTCCATAAACGTTCTGGAAACATTTAATATCAGGTCAATGTACAATGAATTTGATAGGTACTTCTCCATCAATCTCTGTGAACAGATATTCAAAACACCTAAAGTAGAAATAAGTATGTAATATTTTTACCGATTGGACTGGAATAATGTGTAAAATATGAGTTTTTACATGTACTGTCTAGTCAAAACGTTGCTTCTAACATAACTGTGAAACACGATCAATATTTAAAAAAAAACTATGAAGGCATACTTATACATAATATACATCCCATATGAATTGTATTATATTCCACACAGTCAACAAGAATATGTTTTTCATTGAAACTCAGAATAGCTATCTATACACTTTGGTACATAGTTAATAAAACAATCCAGAAAGCGGTGGAATTTCCTGACACATTCCATCAATTCTGACAGTTCCAAACATGGAAAATGTCATTAAGTGCATAAGTTATCTATTGATTGGGCTGAAAATTTGTAAAATAATAGAAAATAGTAGTCTTAATGTCCATGCAAAATATGAACTTAATAGGAATATTTTGATTTTCGACCAATCGGGAGATATTTTTATTTTTGAACCAATCAAATGTCAGCTCCCAAAAACTATACACGATTAAGTTAGAATGATTTAAGTATGTGTGCAAAATTTCAGCTTGATCGGAAAAAAATTGTGACCTGTGGCGTCGGGCCAAACACAAAAAAAACACACACAAAAAAAAAAAAACGGAGAAAGTGTCCAAAAGTGCAGAATGGAGACGCTCGCTACGCTCGCTCAATTATTTGCTTCGGTATTTAGTAAAAATTTAGTTGATTTATGGTAAATGGTATATTTTCTTGTCTCATTGAGTGCCGCATGAAAATTAATTTTTAAAATGTGCCAAGTGATAACCCCAAGTCTGTCTTTTATCTAATCATGATTAAAATTTGAGATTTATTAGTTCACGGGTATGGTTTGCAAACGTATCGGAAATTTCATAGTTTTGCGCGGCTTTGTTGAATAACCGGCGCTTATATAACAAGGCACGAAGCAAAATGAAAAAGTGCTACTAATATACAATCAGACCGATCATGTGAACATATTATTCAAGTTACACCCACTTATGAAACTATTTTTCTCTCTCAATTTGCTAAAACGGCCAAGCGCTTGCACCATGGCCAATTTCGTATTATATATTTTGAGTCACGATTTATGAATAGAATACCCCTAAGGATATTTTTATTTTTGTACTATTTAGCCCATGGAATGAACTGTTAATTATGCAAAATGTCACATTTGAATGTCAAAGGTGGAATATAATATGGTTCCGTTAATTCTTGATGCGAATTCATTCTACAAATGGTGGCAGATGTGGGATTAATAATTATTTTACTCTCCACATACAGTACACTATGAAATGCTCCTCCACACTTATATAATGTAATTGTTACGCTCTGGTACAACTTCGTTCCCACTGGCAAGTTCCCTAGGAAGTAATGATCTCTCCGGCCGCTGCCTGATTGGCCGACAACCGACCAACCACAGCCCGCCGCTCGGACTCATTGGATCGCGTCTAATTGTGCAGGTATTATGATTGTTTAATTAGCGTGAGTTCGCAATTAATACACATTAGTGCCTCGGATTATCCGCCAGAGCGCTCTCATTGCGATTAGCGCTCGAGATGTGATGAATAGAGGAGGCGGTGATAAGATGACTGAGGGAAGACAAAAGACAGAGCTTTCGCGATAGTTTCAATTAAAGGTACTAGACCTAAACTTCCCCCGCCCCACCACAGGGAAGAGTGTCAACTTCCAGATTTTCGCGGTCTGAAAATGGCCAATAACAAATGTCTGAAATCGGGAGGATAAGAATTGCAGCGCTCCTGAAACGCTGTGGTGGTGGGAACTGAGAGAACTATTACGTATATAATCAAAATATGTAAATATGTATATAAATATATACGTATATATTTATAAATGAATATATAAATGCAAAAAGAAATGTATTTTTATTTAATGTATTTAATGCGTTTACTATACGAATCATGACGATAATGTATCGACTGAGCCATCGACTGTTTATACTATACTTCCATTGTCACGTGGAAAATGGCGCTGGGGGTCTACCATCCCTGGACTTTTTTGTGCTTCAAGGATTGACATTGGCAACATTGGTGCCCTGTGGTGGTGTGGGGGAAGTGTAGGTCTAGTCTCTTTAGTTTCAACTATTATTTTCTGTTTTCTCTGAGATTTCTGAGAAGTCGTTCAACCTCGGGATGCAAATAAGATCTTTATGTTCTGCATCATAAAAGAGAACGTGGTCAAGGTGAACTAGTTTTCGAGATCTACTTCAAAAAAACAGTTTATCTTTCAGTTTTCATTGGGACCGTAGAGATATTTATTTTTGAAATTACCATTTCAAAAAACGTCTTACAGCAGTTCAACAATATTTCAGTATAAAAGACTCATTTAATGTCCTGAAATTTGCAACAAGCGCCCACTAATAAGTTTTCAATTTTATGTCTTTTAAGAATTAACAAATATTTAACATGGGATGTATGGGCAGCGTGTTTAGACAACAGATGGCACTGCAAAAGTACAGACAGAGCCACCTAATCTGTGGGAAGGAAGCTTACCTTTTGGCAAGGCGTCCAAGTCGCTGCAGTTATATGTTATGTTGCTGCACATATTACGCATTATCAATTCTTAAAATTTACACATGTTTATCTAATGTTTATTCGCCTACAAAATATTGATAATAAAGTGTTCACAATTTCACTGAATCTGATCACAATATTAATTTGCGTGACTAAGTTCTGATTCCGAAATATTTTGAGTACATTTGTTGACATCTGATCGGTTGCTAGGTCACGGCCAATGAGAAATAAAACAGTTGAAGATCATTCCCACAAATGTTGCTAATTTCTCTCACTTGTGGCGAACACTCGGTGCCTATAGGAAAATCATTTCGAATGTGGTGTAACTTTTAAAATAGCACACGTTGGTAATGTTTTAAATTTTTTTCCTTATTGAATTTCCGTAGGTCTACCAGAAAAAAGTTTTTGCTAAAATCTTAAGGTACAAAATAATAAGAACTTCATTTTAGCTTAAAATAACTCGATTTTACTTGGCTGCCATAAGATAATATGGGGGAGAAAACTCAAATTATCTCCGAAACTAAACACGAGAAGTATTTCATTTTTTCAGGGATTGTGTATGGCATATATATCAATAAGTAGACAAAAATGTATGAAGATCTGAGACTTGCCTCGATCGATCAAGCCACCTTAATGTGTTTTTTCACACCGATACATTTCTTTGAAAAACTACTTTTCGTGTATCAGTTGAAATATTTTATTGTAACATTTTTAAATGCCCGATATTTAATTCTTTAATACACGATCATGGATGTTACCAATTAGCTATAGTAAGCGCTTTATTTTGACGCTTTTATTTCTGATCACTGCCGATTTACCTAAAACATTGTGTTGCCATGGTGAAATGGTCATCTAGAAATTCATTTCTTTGCACATTTCAAGAAGACCGATGATCATGTGTCTAGTCCCTTGGTCAGAACTTTATTCGGACTCTTGCCTTCTTTATTGCTGATATTACTGTACACAAACGCGGAATTGATTGTTTAAACGTTCACTCAAACAAATAATAAACGGTATTAGAAGAAAATGATTGACTGCTAAAGGTTTGATGGCATCGTCTCATAAAATCTGTGTTAATGCATCATCTAGCTCTTGTAGGTGAGCTCTTATTTCATTGATAATAACAAGAATTGATAGTCAATGAATCTGACCAGCAGTCAATCAGTTTCGCTTAAGGCCAATACATATCACGTGACTTTATTTCTCTACATCCGATCAAAAGAAATAGTTACCTATGAGTACATACCTTACATCGTTCATGTTGAGTAAACCAAGGTGATTTATGAAGGAAATTCACTGCATACTGGAGCTTATCAATATTTGCAGTCAATATTATTTAATATTGCAGTGGTTTTATAATAAAAACAACACAAATATCGTGTATACGTACGCGTGTGAAGACTGTCAAAACCAAGTGCTGTTCGTTTAAACATTACATTCATAATAGTGGATATAATTAATATCTCAACATTTCGTTGGAAAGATGAAGAAAGAGCGCATGTTTTGTTGGCAAAATTGTGTCAGGTTTGTGATGCATATGTGCCCTTTTATTAGATTAAAGTTTGCTGTTCTTGGCAACTCATAGGATTTCCTTAAACTTCAGGTCTTGATTTGAGAATATTTAGGTGCAAGGAAGTAAAATCATCTAATAAGTTATTTTCGCAGTTCTTTTCTGCGTAGATTTGTTCCAACAGATGTGTCCTAACTTATCTGATGAGTGAAAAGTATTTGCTAAACTGAACCCTTCCAAATGAAAATGTGTAGCTTTTTGGTTGAAAAGTCACGTGATATGCAGCCACCTTAAGTTCCGTTTTATGATTTGCTGAGTGTACGTACTTAGTCAATTTTAGTTATCTCTAAGATTCTTTAGCTTATTAGGGTCTAGTTTCTTTTTAATTAACTCTTTAAAATAATAAAAAAGCAAACGTCTGTACATTCTGTAAATCCTGGATAAGTCTGCCTCGAGCCGGTGGTAAAGAAGTTGGTTGTTCGACTCACCCGGGACATGAGAGACAGAGAAGGGAGATAGCTGCTTACCTGCAACAGACAGAGAAAGACATGTTAGTATTAAGCAGGACAGTGGATAAGACATGGCAGCACTTTAACCCATGTTTTGCATACTCAGTAACTCAATTGTTTTTGTCAGATCTGTTGGAAGCAAATCTGAAAGCCCTGATATGGTAACTGCTTCTTGTACTTATTTGCGATATTATCGCATTGAACACTTTATGTTCATTGATTGAACAGATGCAAAATTATTGAATTTGTTGATAAAACTATACACGTGACCTCTCTTATGACAATAGTGTGTGTGTGTGTGTGAAATTTCAGATCGATGGGTTGAACGGTACAACCTGGGCATTAACCACAAAGCAAATGAACAAAAAAAGAGAGTACCGTGGAGAACTTCACCCAGCTCTGATTTCAATTCTATTTCAATTTCTTTTTTGGTCTGCATTGAATTACATTTTGTGGCAAACAGCACTTTATATCAATTCGTCATGCATAATTCTCATAATTTACAGTGACAATACCTACAATACAATTGACAGAGTTACAAATACTTATAAACGGATAAATGCGAATGTTCTAGGACACCTAAAACTACGGCAATGTTATAAGATAAATATATTACTAATCATTATGAATACCTTCTATAATAAATTAAAACTTGGAAATATTTTTTAATCATTATAGCAGCTAGTTTGATTGTGGTTGTGACAGTTTTAGATCCGCAGTAGAATATTCCAACAGTTCTGGATGACACGGTGTCGGTTTTCTCTGTCGTAGCTCGGCTGCTCCATGATAACAATTTAATTTGAAATTGATCGAAAATTAGAACGAAACTTAGTTGAATAAATTGCTCACCGCGGGCGTCGAAGTGGCGTTGGCGTCGCTAGACGTCGTTGCGGGGAAAACAATTTCGATGACGTCAGCCAGTTGCTGAATAAACTTGTATCAATACAAGGGTACGCTTCAAGCGAATACGAGACTAATATAAGCTCGGTGTGTTTTTGCTTTGTTTTCTTTTTGCTCATTGGTGTTTGGCTGAAAATTCAAAATGGAACAGTATATAACCAATCAACTTATTGCATGGTCATTGGCACCAGACCTTTGAATGATGTAGACAGTTTTTAAGCTTCAAAGCTTCAAGACGGCTGGGTAGTGAGTTTGACCTTGAAGAGTTTTTAATCGATTTTTATCAATATCATTTATAAAAATTTAATTGTTATTACAATTAGGCTTTAAACTTGTCTTCAGAACTATTTATTAATAATAATTATTGTTTGGAATGGTTTATAAGTTATATTTTGTCCTACAGACATTTATAGTGCCCAAAAATTAGTAAAAATATGGCACAAAACGTCTGTATAGGACAAAATAAAACTCTTAACCCATTCCAAACTATGATTTATTTAAATTGAACTGTTCTAAAGACTCGTTCAAACCCTTATAACATTGGTAAATGATATTAAAAAATATTGATTAAAAAACTCGACAAGGTCTCAAACTCACTACTCACTCAGCAATTGTAAATTACGGGCATTTTATGCTTGTTTTGAAATGTGTCAAATTTATGACAAGAAGAAATTCACTGATCCTTTGTCTCAGATTATCTTGTATTTCCAGCTAATTACAAGGTATGTAGAGCAACATCTTTCCCACGCATAAATTAATAATTAATACAGAAACTTACTGATCAACGCGTTGCACGTTGTGTATTTCTATTAAAACAAGCTCGTCTATAGACTAACAGAACCTAAGCTCTTCCAATCCACTTCCCTGTTTACTATCACTAACATTGTGTTTATCGTTGTCTTAGAGTTACACTAAAAACAACAGAAGTGGTTTGCAAGTAAACGTTTCTCAATTATGAACTACATCATCAGTTACGAAGAAAATTCGCTAAGTTAAGTTGGTGCGAGCGCGAGCGATTTTACTGCTTTTTGAAGACACTTTTTGTGGATACGATTGGAGACACAATGGGTTGACGAAATGATTTGAAATTTTAACCATGAATAAATAAAAGATACACTTAGGGTTATCTCTTGGTAGATTTTTAGCTTTTTGCTTAGTTAAAATTAGTAGATTTTTGGTAAAAAAATGTATATTTTCTTGGCTCAATGGGTGCCGTATGAAATTTTATTTAAAAAATGTGCCAAGTGATAACCCTAAGTTTGTCTTTTATCTAACCATGATTAAATTTGAGATTAATTAGTTCACAGGTATGGTCTCCAATCGTATCGGAAATTTCATAGTTTTGAGCGTATTTTATTTATTTTTTAAACCGGTGCCTAATAAGTAAATGCAAGAATCAAAAATGAAGTAACCCCCCCACCCCCCCCCCCCCCTTCGATACACATTCGGACTTGCCATGATCCCAGTACCAGACTTCCCCGGACCGGGGACCCCTCCCCACTCCCTTCATATCAAACAAAACAAGTATTGTAAAGTCTAAAATGTAAAATGCTCTCTGTCAAGTTGCCTCTAAAGTCCGACGATGGTTGAAACATTCTGGCGGGAACGTCGACCATCTTCCCCGCCAGATCCCCAGGCCGGGGCCCGGACATGACTCCCATGATCCAAGTCCGACAATGGTTGAAACATTCTGGCGGGAACATCGACCATCTTCCCCGCCAGATCCCCAGGCCGGGGCCCGGACATGACTCCCATGATCCAAGTCCGACGATGGTTGAAACATTCTGGCGGGAACATCGACCATCTTCCCCGCCAGTTCCCCAGGCCGGGGCTTGGACGCGACTCCCATGATCCAAGTCCGACAATGGTTGAAAATTCTGGCGGGAACATCGACCATCTTCCCTGCCAGATCCCCAGGCCGGGGCCCGGACATGACTCCCATGATCCAAGTCCGACGATGGTTGAAACATTCTGGCGGGAACATCGACCATCTTCCCCGCCAGTTCCCCAGGCCGGGGCTTGGACGCGACTCCCATGATCCACGTCCGACGATGGTTGAAACATTCTGGCGGTAACGTCGACCATCTTCCCCGCCAGATCCCCAGGCCGGGGCCCGGACATGACTCCCATGATCCAAGTCCGACAATGGTTGAAACATTCTGGCGGGAACATCGACCATCTTCCCCGCCAGATCCCCAGGCCGGGGCCCGGACATGACTCCCATGATCCAAGTCCGACGATGGTTGAAACATTCTGGCGGGAACATCGACCATCTTCCCCGCCAGTTCCCCAGGCCGGGGCCCGGACGCGACTCCCATGATCCAAGTCCGACGATGGTTGAAACATTCTGGCGGCAACGTCGACCATCTTCCCCGCCAGATCCCCAGGCCGGGGCCCGGACGCGACTCCCATGATCCAAGTCCGACGATGGTTGAAACATTCTGGCGGTAACGTCGACCATCTTCCCCGCCAGTTCCCCAGGCCGGGGCTTGGACGCGACTCCCATGATCCAAGTCCGACGATGGTTGAAACATTCTGGCGGCAACGTCGACCATCTTCCCCGCCAGATCCCCAGGCCGGGGCCCGGACATGACTCCCATGATCCAAGTCCGACGATGGTTGAAACATTCTGGCGGCAACGTCGACCATCTTCCCCGCCAGATCCCCAGGCCGGGGCCCGGACGCGACTCCCATGATCCAAGTCCGACGATGGTTGAAACATTCTGGCGGTAACGTCGACCATCTTCCCCGCCAGTTCCCCAGGCCGGGGCTTGGACGCGACTCCCATGATCCAAGTCCGACGATGGTTGAAACATTCTGGCGGGAACATCGACCATCTTCCCCGCCATATCCCCCGGCCGGGGCCCGGACATGACTCCCATGATCCAGGCCCGACTCCCGAACTCCTGGGCTCGTGTTAAATCACGTCTGGATGCGGGAACGAGATCCCGAGGGAACGCCCTGGATAAATATTATCCAAGAAGAGTTTTAAACGTTAGCAATAATAATGAAATTTACGACGACTTTCCGTTTCCATTTCCAGTGCTCTGCACATGCGCACAAACTTGCGCAAGAGAGATAAATATTTCTTCGAGTTCTCGGTAACGACGTGCTTTTCTGTCGAGGATAACAATGGCGGTCATAATTCATTGTTAATATTGAAAGGACATAAATGATCATAGGATGCTATCAAATTTTGTATTTTATTACGAACAAAAAGTTCTTACTAAAATTGTTAGGGAAACCTGAATTACCTACTTCTTTAGTCATTATTCCAAATATTTATCCTTGGAATTAAGAGTTTAAGAGATAACAAAAATATGTTTGAAGAATGAGGTAAATAAAGTACCAGCTATACATCTTCAGTATTATAAGAGAATTGCGTAAGCGAACGGGAAAAGCACGGTTCGTCATTCGATTTTTTGAAATTTCTTTTCACGCTGACAAAATTGTAAAAAATCAGATAGTAACGCGTCATTACGGCCTAATAGACTAAATAATACCACACACTGGAGTACTTTATGACACTTGGTACTCCCTCAAAGTGTTAAATACGATATTTTTGGTAAAATAATCGTATTTAACACTTTGAAGTCGTACAAAGTGTCATAAAGTACTCCAGTCTGTAGGAATATTTAGTCTTTTAGGCTGTGGTCATTGTGGTCATTACTATATGATTTTTTTAAATTTTGTCGACGTGAAAAGAAATTTCTAAAAATCGCTTTGACAAACCGTGCTTTTCCCGTTCGCTTAAACAAAAGTCTTTTAGTGTCTTAAACAAACTATTCATTTCGTGTTCTTGAAGGATACGATGATGATATGACGGAGGAAAGGTCAGTAACCTCTCGCCTGAGGGAATCTCGGTGAGACCTGAATCCGGACAACCGAGTGTGAGAACTGAACCCGGGTCTCCTGCTTATCTAACACAGGCAGTGTTCTCCAGAAGCAGAAGTACACAATCTGAGAGGTGACGTTACAAATTACACTTCAGGAATTATTTATTTCAAGTCCCAAGAGCTGATTAGTTAGCTTGTACAATGTCTGTGGTTTACTGCTTGGCACACTCGTAGCGTAGGTACTTGGCTGATGATAAGAAAACGCTCTGTGTAACGCGTTGATAAGCGAGCCTTCATATCGCATGCGAATATCATCTGAGAAACTTTTTATATAGTGACGCATGTCTCGTCAATTCACAAAAGACAACATTACGATTTTTATTTTTTTTAAATTTTGATTGTACATAATTTTAATAAAATGTGGTTAATTGCATTGAAACATTATAGAGCAGGCGAAACGAGCGACTCCTTTTAACTCTTGTGGCACGGAACACTTTTTGAGCGAGCGAAGCGAGCGTCTCCTTTTTGGCTTTTTTGGCACGGACCTCTGTTTTTTTTTTTATTTTTTTTTTACTTTTGGCTATTAACTGGAGCAATAGAAGTCGCACCGTTTCATCGATCAACCTGAAATTTTGCACACATGTAGAGACAACCTTTTCTGTTTGCAGACCCAAATTTGTTTGAAGTCCATTCATTGGTTAAAATTTAAATAAACATCTCCTGATAGGTTGAAAAATGAAAATGGTCTTCGATAAATCTGATCAAACTCATATTTTGGCTATACAGGTCAGAGTTTTTCTTTGATCAAG
Source organism: Leuctra nigra (assembly GCA_934045905.1). Taxonomy (NCBI): domain Eukaryota; kingdom Metazoa; phylum Arthropoda; class Insecta; order Plecoptera; family Leuctridae; genus Leuctra; species Leuctra nigra. The sequence goes on along the minus strand of OW203769.1, from coordinate 3,228,105 downwards.
CTGAAATTTTGCACACATGTAAAACCAGCCTTCTGATAGGCTGAAAAATTAAAACGGTATTGGATAATTCTGATCAAACTCATATTTTGCATGATCATTAAGACCAACATTGTATCTGGTTTTACAAAATTTCATCCCAATCAGTTAAGAACGTCTGAACTTATTGACATTTTTAATATCTGTCAGTAATGAAGTATCGAAATGAATGTTTTCCAGTGCCAATTGATTTGCTGTATATGTACCAGGGTGCTTAGATGCTATTTTCACGTTTCGATGAATTGAGTTGTTGATTGAGTGATAATATATTAATTCAGTATGGATGTTTATGTTTTCTGTGCGTTGTGTACGCATTTCCGGTTCGAGAATTTGCACGTACCCGTTCTCGCTTATCAAGGCGTTACACTGAGCGTTTTCCTAGTTATTTATTTTTTCTGCTACTAGCCTATACACACAGGTCGCACCGTTTCACCGATCGATCTGAAATTTTACCCAAATGTAAAAACTACCTTTTCTATTTTGCAGACTCAATTTTGTTTTGAAAACCTTTCATTGGTTCATTTATAAAATAAATATCTCCTGATTAGTTGAAAAATTAAAATCGTTCGGTCTTCTTGGTCTCTTCTTGGCCAACATTGTCTCTTACTTTTACAAATTTGCAGCCCAATCAGTAAGAATGTATGCACAATTATTGACAATTTTAATATCTGTCAGAAATGAAGTATCGAAATGAATGTTATTCCACTGCAACTGAGTCTGATTTGCTTTAGGTACCAGAGAGCTTAGAAGCTATTTTTAAGTTTCAATGAAGGCAGATAATTTTCTTTTATGTTGATTGAGTGGATTATATTTCAATTCAATATCGATGTATATGTTTTCTGTGTGTTTGTTACGGAATTCCTGTTCTAGAATTTGCACGTACCGGTGCTCGCTCATCAACGCGTTGCACTGAGCGTTTTCCTAACACGAATTCGGTTGTCCTAGGGAGCGTCATTTCACTGCATTCCATTTCATATCAGGGCAGTTTCATTGGCGGTATTTGTGCGGACAGAGAAGCATTGATCTTTCCCGAACCCTTTTAACAAATTGGCATTTTGGCAAAAAAAAACTCTCTCCGTGTGAGCCTCTCCGTGCCATTCCGGACATAAAAACTCATCTTTGGTCGAGAATTTCACCCCAGTTTACACAAATGCGGTGGTTTTGTCGGAGAATTAAATGTGCGAATGCTGAAAATATTCCATCAAGTATTTATTTGTCGAAGTGAAAAATAAAGATCGTCGAACTGACGGTAAATTCCAACCCAGAGCATTTTCCTCGTAAATCCACATTGAATCTTTTAACCACATGTTCTGGGAGGAATTCTCATCATATTTCTAACATCAATGCTGCACTAAATTCCAGGTGAGTTTAACTAATTTATTATTTTGCGTCTTGCTAGCTGCAGATTCATTATACAATATTTGAGAACTTATACAAGAACATTATAGTTTTAAAATAATAAAGTTTTAGTAGGTACGGATACTAATGTGTATGGATAAATATATTTATTTTAATATAAAAATATTGTGAAAATAGTATAAAACTAAATGTTATTGTTGTAATTCATGCACAATACATTCCTAGCTGTGCTACGTTTTGAAATTCCAAAAAGAAGTACGTAAGATCGATCCATACAATCAAATTTCCCTAACACGAAATTCATTAATCAGTCTAATTTCTGAAAAATTATCACCAAAAACTCTAAAAGCAAAAAAGCACATGAAGTTTCAGAAATATTTTACCGCCAACATAATTTGGTATATATTATTTTCTTCACAAGTCTTTAGGACAAAAAAATAAATTTACTTTTTCATTATCTGTATATTCGTTTCCCTCCATGCGAAGTTTATTCCTGGATACTTTGTTGAAATCATAGTAAACCACGATCCGGAGCACTAGACTCGAACCCAAGCCCTCAACATAAATCATATTTAACTGTCGCCATGTTCCATTTCATGGCGTTGTTTTGAAAATCTATTTAAAATCTCAATGTTTTCTGAATTTACTGACTAATATAAAATAGTCATTTCAAAACTCGCATAAAAATATTAATAAAACTGTAATGACACAGCATTTATGTGAAATTTCCGCCAAAAGCATAGCTGGAATCTTGAGAGATGAGATTTCTCAAATTCAATTCAATTTATTTATTCCTCCATTATTGCATCGACAGGCCATAAAGTCGGAATAAAGTGTCCCAAGTTTTGATTGGTCGCTTGAGGGAGGTCAATAATTGATAAATAAGAGCCTCGGGCGTAGCTTGAATCTGAGATAAACCTCCCAGGGTGAAATCAACCCTTGGGAAAGTGTCGGCTTACTTTTCAATCTCGCTGCACTTAACTCCACACCCGCCGTCGCGTAGGAACACGTCGCACCCCCGCGCGTCCAGCTAACACGACCCGACGTCCCGGATAAACCTCCCACACACCAGCGACTCTATTCCACCCGACTACACCCGCTTGTTCCTAGGATCCCCCCGAACCACCGCTCGTCGACACATGACGCGCGGGTGTTCCGCGGAGAGTTATTACGCGACGGCGATTGTAGATGCGAGGTTTCGCGGTCATTTTACGACGCCGCTCTCGCCGGTCGCGAGAAACGACGCCGTCTCTCTCGCGAGACAAGAGAAACGATCAAAATGTTGTTATTTCAGAGCTGATGGAAAAGCAACGAGGTCGCGTGATTTCGGAAGGGAAAGCGGGAAAGCGGCTGCGGGAAAGCCACCCCGCCTTTCAGATTCATATTGCTTGTAATTTTCCGGCGTCTCTCAAGGAAAACATGTGGAGGCGCTTTGCCGTCTGTGAAATCATATACATCGCTAATAACAGATTTCCACCGCAGTTTCTCGGCTTATTATCGTTAAGTTCCTCGTTAGTTCTGACGATTTACCTTCTATTTGTACCAACTCATATACTTGAAACCTCGGATAAAGCATTTAAAACTCAACCAAGTATCACTCTAATTTAATAAAATATCCTCAATCTGATTGTGAAACGAAATGTTCGCTTTTATTAAAAATAATATTACCTTATTATTGTTTGGTTTTTATTATTTTTAACAATCTGATTGATAAATGAAATGTTCGCTTTTATTAAAAATTATATTAAATATTATTTGTTTTTTATCATTTTTAACAATCTGATTGTTAAGCGAAATGTTCGCTTTTATTAAAAATTATAACTATTATTGTTCTGGTTTTTATCATTTTTAATAAAAGCGAACATTCCGTTTAACATCATATTATTACCTCCGAGGATATTTTATTAATTTAGAGTGATATTTGTATGTTTCCCAATTATTGTAATTAAATTCAGAGCTGTAGTAAGGGTTAGGAATGATGCAGTAAGTGTGTTTCAACAACAGTGGGAGAAAACTGTACGAGGGAGGAAATACCAATTCAGAAAATATCCGGGTGGCTCTGGTTTCTAAATATAAATTCACGTACAGTTTAGTTTTCCAGATATCTATTGTTTTTTCACAACAATGAGTTAGGTACAACAAGAATACACACTGGAAAATAATACTGCGTGTGAAATGCATTAGACTCTAGAGCCATCGAGATAATTTATTTATAAAGATTGTGGCAAGGCATTGTGGACAGAATTCTCCATCGTATACGATAATAATGCATATGACTGCATACGAGGGCCGAACCGAAAGTGGAAAAGGTGGGTAAAAACTTCTTATTAATTGGTGTACAACAGGGGTCGGCAAACTTTTTTGTTAATGGAGCCGATTTCCAAAAAAATTATAAATTATAAATAATAATGAGAGCTGCAGTAGAGGCAATCAAATATAATACACCGAAAATAATAAATATTACTACCTAGTTTATTTTGATACTTTGACGAAGCCTACCAGAATCTGGGATTCTAAAATTCTGGGACTAAAATTAACAAACTTAAATCAAATAACCTTCAAATTGTTGCCCCACACTGCGTTTTTGTTTTTAGAATTTCAACAATTTCAGTGATTCTGGGACTCTAAAATAAACAATCTGGATCAAATAACCTTCAAAATGTTGCCCGCAGGGCGTTTTTTCCGAATTCAAATCTTTCTATTCCAGATCTATATCTAATCTATAAAGAGCCATTCAAGAACCACCAAGGAGCCTACCCCTTCTATGTGAATGACTTGCGGAATGACATCGTATGTTCTGCGATATTCTCTGTGAATCCCACTTCTGACACCAGCCGACTGACACATCCGCTGATCTCTGACTCCTCTAATTCGACTGCGCGGCTGGATGCCCGTAATGCGTGTTTAATGGCTTGTTTGTTGTCTGTTTTTGTTCCCGGCTGATCCCTCAGGAGCGGCGGCCTCCTGGCGAATAACCCGGCGCCATGTTGTATTCATGACGTCATGTCATATGCGCGTGGGAGTTGGTGGAGTTCATTGTTGATTGACAATTTATGCAGTTGATTGAGATGTAAGCACAGTGAAAGTGTTGTTAGTGAAGACTATGTCAGACCGTTCCTCAAATACAGATCAAAGTTTACGCATCAGTTCATACCTATGTAGGGACCTATGGAGGGCTGGATCTGCCAATAATTGGCCTGCATCACTTTTCTCTGATGAATTCTGTGTGTATAAATATAGCGTATTATTAGTTACTTGATAAATAACACTCTAAATGTGAGATTGGATAAAAGTTAGATTGCTGATGTATTTTGTATTCCCTGACCTCTCTATAGGTTACTATGGCAACAATATTTCAAACAAGAAGCCTATTTATACGAGGATATGGTAATTTCAGGAGATAGAATTAAAAAATTTAAAAAACAGACAGAAAATAAGTATTTAAAATATTTTGCTTGTGAAAATTAATCATCCATAAACTAGATCTTTGAACTAGATCACTTTAAATTATTCAAGTTATTTTCGTAGGAAAATAATTCATATGTCGCCATTTACCTTAATTCAAAACTAGGGGACGTTAAACAATAAATAAAAACAATAATACTATGAGTTATTGGGAGGATTGACATCCCACTGTAGACACATTGCAAATATGTTTCATCGCTAGAACTAAACTCGCTAACATTCCCAGTAAAAAGAAACATTCTCCGTTTACATCGTCCCGGATTACGCTCAAGAAGAAAAGACATTGAAGAGGCCAAAGGTTCGAGCCCAGGTTAACTCTCCTGTTCAAGTCTCCCGAGATTTCTATCCAAATCAAAACCTCTCTTCGATCTCATCACAGCAGCTCTGATCGCAGCGAGTCAGATCCTATTTCTATCTCACCTCGAGATGCTCAAAGAGAACAGAAACAAATGACAGCGCGTAATCATATCAGAATGACGTCATAGTGTTTCTCTTTCCAGCCGCTCTGGCGCTAGTGTTTGCCAGTCGGAGGCTCAAGGGTGCTGAGTCCGAGGATGTGGGGGATATTATATTTGTAGTACCTTGTAAAAGTTCGGTTCGAGATGTTGCGCGTTCGGGTGCTCGCTCATCAACGCGTTACACTGAGCATTCCTAGTATTATTCTAATTGAGCGAGCGACTCCTTTTGGCTATTTTGGCACGGACCTCTGTTTTTTTTCTGTTGGGTGACGATATACAAGTCACAGTTTTTCTTCGATCGAGCTGAAATTTTGCACACATGTAAAGACTACCTTCTCTGTTTGCATACCCAAATTTGTTTGAAATACATTTATTGTTAAAATGTAAATAAATATATCCTGATAGGTTGAAACATGAAAATGGTATTCGATAAGTGTCATCCAACTCTTATTTTACAAATGTTCATCCCAATCAGTTAAGAACGATGAACTTATTGACATTTTTAATAGCTGTCAGATGGTCAGATGAAGTATCGAAATTAATATTTTTCAGTGCCAATTGAATTGAGTCTGATTTGCTATATTATGTACCAATGGTGTGCTTAGATGCTTTTTTAAGTTTCGATGAAAAATATACTTCTATGTTGATTAAGTGGATCATATTTCAATGCAATGTGGATGTATATGTTTTCTGTGTGTTGTGTAGGCATTTCCGGTTCGAGAATTTGCACGTACCCGTGGTCGCTCATCAACGCGTTACACTGAGCGTTTTCCTAATTATTCTAATTACGTTGATTAACAAACATGTCTAATGTAACTGTGTATATTTTTCCTTACTGTCCACTAATGCTGTAATGAAACGTATTGAATTACACCACAACAAAGCACAGAGCTGGCCAGTGGAAACCACACATATAATACTGTGACGTCACACAGCCCGGAGCAAGAGAAAGTTCGTCATATCAGGCAGAGTGGTGGAGGAGGCATAATTCCCCTGCTTTGTAGATCCATTACCCCGAGTCATCAGCAGGGCTCAGGCTGGTGGATTGGTTGGTTGGATAACGCGGTTCTCGTCAGATCACAGGTTAAGCAACATGCAGCGGGGTCAGCAGTTGAGTGGGTGACCCCGGGATAGTTGCGTGGTTGGGTTAGTGTGACCGACGATCAACACACTTTACAGGGATTGAAAACTCTCAGACAAGCTGGCCATTGTTCCTGCCAGCCGCCTCTAATGGTGGCAATTTCAAACGTCAAAATGTCATCTGTCACAAACTACATTTAGCAATGCGTGGCACGATATTTCGAAGCTTTAAATAATAAGGTAATAATTTAAAAAGTTACTTCATTTATTAATTATATATCATGGAAACATTTCCATAATTTTGTGTTGCAACTTCCAAGTAATGTGCAAAAAAACTAGTGGAATGATTTCGAATCTGGCGGCAAACTGTATGAACAACTTCGCATCTGCGCAAAGTTTCAAAAGCGTCCTTTGCGCCGGTGTCGGAAGTAAGCGGGTGCAAAACAAAGAATCAGACCCTAGGCCGCCTTCATTTAGCATTGGTCGTATGGGAGTGACGTCATAATGCGCAGACAGTTTCCAATCCCTGTAAAGTGTGACGACCTCCCTCCACCTGTTATCAGTCTCTCGACGGCGCGGGTTGATCATTTCCTTCTAAAAAAATCATGATTTTTCTTTTATGAGCTGTGGACACTGTTTCAAAGGTACAAAAATCCCAAACAACAAATCAGGGCAGAGCTGATCTTCCCAGTCATACAGTGTTGTCAAGTCTTCCCCACTAAAGCATATTCGACTATAACAAAATCCTAGCTCTTGAAAACGTTCAGAAAAATACTACATCATGTTTATAAAAAAATCTTAGGTCGGGAAAGCTGTCTCAAACCATTCTGAAGTATACACCATGTCATGTTTTGCGGTTATAAAAGTCATCTGAAATTTCTACTTTAATTCTTTTTCTGGGCAAATAATTGGTGAAGAATGAAATTATCTTATAGAGTGTAAACGACTTCTAAGCAAAGGGTAGATGTCCTTCCTAAAATGTTACACCGTCCTTCGGATGGGACGTCCTTTGTTGACTCCCTTGGTATCCTTCATAGGAGTAGGAAATCAGTTCGCCTCAATGGTTCGCCTACGTAGCTGCGCTACCGGGTTTCCTCTCCTCCCTTCTCTACGTAATAATAGAAATCCTCTTCTGTTGATTTACTGCTGCGAGAGTTTCTTTAAGCTGTAGCGTTCAATTTCAACTGTTTTATTTAATTAAATGCACATACTAAAGTGGATTGTTTACACAATAAAATCATCTTTAACCTTTTACATTTTCCATACCCTCGAGGCCTCGATACGTAAAATAAACGGAAAGTTAGCTGATATAAAAGTTCCCTTTGAGTACGATCATATTAAATATAACAACTTCCACTTGAGGAGAAATCTTGTTCACAATTATACAATTAAAGTTAAATTTGTTTCTGGTACGAGTATGTGGTTTACTCAGACTTCAGAGCCATCTGCTGAACTTCCAAGAACTAGTCGAGTTACAGCCTCTGTGGCTCACAAGGTAATGAAATAATTCGAGGCCTGAGGTTTTGTAATTGGAACGAAGTGAACTCAAACATGGCGGCAAAGCGGGGGGGAAAAACGGATTCGGAAATGTAATATTTACACTTAGCATTTGTAATGAGGGGTGAAGCTTAAAGCTATCGTTTGTTGAAGCACCGTCCATTTTGTTTCTGCTTTTGAACTAGAAACAGCCAATCACAATGGAATGGAATGTTTCCGCTCTTCCGGTTCGAATCAAGAATAATGAGATTGCATACCTGTTGCGTAGCAACCCGGGGTACTATTCTATAACTTTAAAATTCCTGATTCTGCTGATGGAATCCGTTTCGGGAGCTAGAGATTACCGATTTCAGCCAGTATTTTAAAGTTATAGAATTGGGCTCCAGGGCAATTTGATAATCAGATTTATAAAAGCATGAACAGAAATATTATGAAAAAAGCGATCATCTTTCCAAGTAAGATACACTAGGGCTAGGATGTTTATGACCTTTGAAACGTCCTAAAAGGCAGGCAAATAGTATCTTAAAACTATTAAAAAAGGACCACAACATCCCGAAAAAGGACCAATGTAATTTTATGTTATCTAGTATTCGTCAACATATTATTCGATTTATCGGTTTATGAGTTGGACTTGGAGTAATATATTAAAGTTTACTTACATTATTGTATGAATGTGTCAATGTATCAAGAGTCCTCTCTACCAAATGGTAGATGGAAATTTTATGAATAATTGTGGTCTAGACCAAAATTCATAAAATTGTTGTAACTTGCAACAAGCATTTCATATTATTTTCCCCAATAATCTAAAAAAAAATGACAAAAAGACCTTAAAATAGCAAGAAAAGGACTGAATTCATAAGAAATTGAGAAAAATGTATTTTCAGGCAAAATGAAACACATATTTTTGAAATCAGGAACACAAAACATATATTAAGTTATCATTTTTAGACGAGTCTTAACAAAAAACTAAAAAAGGATATGTCATAAACATCCTAGCCCTAATAATTACTCTGCATTGAAATAAAGTAAAAAGCCGAGTCAAAACGTCATTTATAATCAACAAAAATAAATTCGTGTTGTGTCAAGTTCTTGTATCCAGTAATGTTAGAACTTTATTGACACATACACATTCTGCACATGAAATGCAATAAGATTATCCAATACCTTTTATTTTTAAAAATAAATATAAGCGAAACTTTCTAAAAAAAACATTCCATGACAGCGCGAATAAGTTTTGAAATTTCACATCTATATGTTGATCGGTATGACCCAGACAGTCTACAAAACAGAGTGGAATACTCATAACAATTCTGGCTTTAGAATTGCCACTGTACTGATACACCTCTCTGTGCAAGTGATAAAGATGCTCCATTATCAATGAGAATGCATTCAAAGCTGCAATGACTAGAGACACGAACCAGCCATTATTCTATTTGTTCGTGCACAAGATGAGTGTCTATAGCGGCCCCAAGGGACCGATCTCGGCCCGACTGCATTGTTTCAAGCGGTTTTATTCTGTTGGTCTGAAAATCTGATTTGGAATGATGGACATGGCCGGTGTATGTTTTGTGTACTAATGAGTTCCTATATCAATGAGTAGGATAAGAATACCCTATTTGGGAGGAAAAGTTCCAAATAATAATGGACAATTTTAGGGGAAACGTTGCCCGTAATAATTGACTGAAGCACGGGAGTCAGCATTTAGTTACCTAAATGTTTCTTAATTCCAAACATTTTATAATAGGCATCCAGCGTGAGAAAAGGTTGCTATAGTAACCTATATAAAGGTATAGGGAATAAACAAATATGACAGCGGCAATCCAAAGTTCATATTTAGAGTGATTATTTATAAAAGAAAGATATTTAAGTAAGTAGGAGTTAATAATGATACAAAATAATTATTCTTACACATTTTAAAGTTAAATATTAATCTGAGAAATATTATTTATCTATTATTTATAGCTTTGACACATTTTCCTTACTCTCTCAGCCTCCATTTTTCTACCCTTGTGACGTCACGAGCAGGATTCCTATAACTTCAAAATGCTGGATTCGGCCAGAATATAGGATTCGGTGCAATGTCGAATCCATAATTTAGAATTATAGAATAACTGCCCTGGATTAAAAATAGATATACTTCTTCTTATGCCTGTCAAAAATGTTTCGCGCTGTTAAGTATTAAGTTGACGTGTGTCGACGGTAGCGCCATGCGCGCGTGAGAAAGTCTGACCTGGACACATGTGAATCATCCCCAAGATCTGGTCAAACCCCCCGCTGAGCCTCAGATCGCGTCTCCATGGCAACCGGAACTGTTTATCTACTCATTAGCAATCCGGCGGGCTCGCGCGCACAGATAATATAACTTAAGTCCTGTTCGACAAACTTGCGGCTAAACTGTTTGAACAAGTTGCTGACGTCATCCTGGCGTGTTTGAACACCTAGCGCAATCTAGCGGCCGGGGGAGGAGATAACAATACACGTCGCGCCACAGCTTAAAACACGGCCTTCTTGAATTCCAACAAATACGCAAGGAAATAAGCATTTCTAGAAGACCGTTTCACCATGACAACACTATTTAACAAGACTCAGAATAGTCTTCCTTCGCCTAATGGACCACTAGTCATTATCTTTCTATGTGACGTCACGAATAAAACAGATGACAGAAGGATGTGGGCCGTGACCGTCAAGAAGGCTGTGACAGCACAGTAATCAATAGTAATCGAATACCAAAGAAATTCAACCGTCTTTCATCCACACGTTTGATTGGCTCCCTCTCCCACTATATGGACAGTGCTGCTCTAGTGTGAGTAAAGTGAACTATTATGCTACATTGACTCCTCCCATCACCATTGGTCCATTCACTGTCTGCACTTGATGTCATCTCATTGTTGCCTGCCACCATCTTGATGGCACGCAGAATAGATGTGATTCTCTGCTTATTTGACGATATTTTATAGTTAATAGGTACCTGGGAAATTGTATAGGCTCCGGAAATATCTTTAGTACGAAGAGGAATCACTCACATTACAAAAATACATCGATTTACCTCAATAAAGTTATAAATCTCACCCGTCAACGTGCCAGCAAAATGACCGTCTTCAGGTGGAAAATTCAATAATTTAGCATTGCCGATATAAAACAAAAGAAGTTCGTGCAAGCTATGAATAACCTAATGTCAACATATACAGTTATATTGAATATTCTCTTACACAATGTCATGTCAACGTTACACTTTTGATTGGATGAAGGCAAAATTATATATATTGTACTCTCTATTGTTTATTACTTGTCATTCTTAAATTTATGTAATCAATTATGATTTCTTTATGAGTCCTTGCTTTGTTTTCATTTGCTTTGATTTCGATCACGATGTTATTCACGCTCCAGACTGAATCGTCAGTCCTCTGTTGTCCCGAATCCACCGCCGCATCCAGCAAACACGATACTGTGAAATAGGGCGTAGATAATCGCCATTTCCAGCTCCAGCTCCAGCTCCAGCCTCACCTACTGGAGCCCAGACACGAGGCACAAACCCGCCAGAGCAATAATAATGAAACGACAAAATATTTCGCAGCGATTCTCGCCGTAGTTATTTACTGGCCAATAAAACATGAGTTATCTCCTGGCTTTTATTGGTTCTCGTAGTTCTCGTTGTCGCGCCTGCGCGCTTGGCTCGGGGTGATGACGTCATGACGTTAACGGCGCACGGTAATGCAACATGTGGGATTTGAAAGAGACAGGGTAAATCAAAGGAGAATACGAGAACGAGAAAATGATTATAGAGATTTTACGAGTTTGTCATGTTTATGAAAATAATTGGAATACAGTCGCTGCAAAATGTACAGCCTCCGTAGCTTAGTTGGTAGAGCACTGGACCGGCAATTCAGGGGACCTGGGTTCGAAACCCAGAAGCGGAAATTATTTACGTATTTATGCACATAAACCTATCTGAGCAAAAATCATATTTCACAAATGTGTTTAAACTTTACACAGTCCGAAATACTAATATTAGAATGCATTCTGGGCGTTTCTCCACGTTATAATGGCATAACAATTTAAGCTAAAAAATTACAATTTACCCAATCTACTTGGAAAAGTTATCTTTATCGAAATGTTCTCTATATTGGTACATACTGGTTCTAAGCCGAGAAAAAACAAATATTTATCGACAAAATCATGTTTGTGGTCGATTCCTTTAATGCCAATAAAATATTCACAAACATTTTAACTCTACAAAATTTTCTCCGCCACCTATCAGCCATATTCTAGAACTTTTGAATTCACAATTCTTATAGTATTCGATTCCATGCCATTCTAATGGCTGTGACCGGATTCCATCAGAATGGAATTGGGAAAACGTTCTGGAATATACCTCCTGATAGATTCTAGTGTGACTGTTCTAGCTATGTACTATACGAATAGTGTCAGTATTGTATAGAAGTACCAATTCGTTGTTTTGTCTTACAATCTGTTTATACAAAATGACTAAATTGTTCTCTTGTAGACATTTGATAGAATCGTCTACAGCTGTGCATGTATACTCTTTTATCTTCAGCTACCATACACTCTGAAGCCAAACATCCACACTCCGAACATTGAAAAACAGTCCGAATACATTTGGTGACAGCTGTTGGTAGTAAACATTCCATTATCCCTCGAATCCGGATTGAAATTGTATCACGTTTCACCAATACAACTAAAAGTACGACAAGCCATAAAATACATGTTTTGAAAGACAAAATAAGAATAATTTTGTTATGATAGTAATCTTTTATAGCATCGACATTGTTGTTCATTATTTACAACGACAGTATAAAAACTACATGCAAATATCTCATTTAATCCAGAATGTGGATTTGTACATGGTGACATAGATTCGTTCAAAGTATTTCTGCACCAGCTGCTTCAGGAATATTATTTTCCCTGTTCTTTGACCAGAAAATAAGTTACCTTGGTTATTATCTACATGATGTGTTAATTATAATATTAAATAGATTGCATAATGGGGCAACTAGCTTTTATATGGTTTCATTACCTATATGATAATGAAAAGGAAACTATACAGTAAATGACTGAAAATTAAATAATACATTCCATGTAGATGAAATAAACATTCCATGTTCATTTTAAAAGCAAGCCATTGGTGAGTAGAGAATAGATGGATATTTTGTAGGTAATTAGAATTGATGAAAACAAATAATATCCTCAATGAACATACCTAATATATAACATGCAGTTTTATTTTCGATGACATAGAATATAATCGTAGCTTTTTGTTCAAATGACAGTAGACGTAATCCTAATCGTTTCAAACTGAAATTGGCTTTTCGAAAGCTCAACAATACAGACATTAAGAACTCAGTATGCAATTCTGAACAACTGTCACAGATTATTAACCTGACAGGAGAACTCATGTTTTGTCATGCTCTAAACATACCCATTTTAATACCCATTTTTGGTAATAATATTAAAGCGAAAAATGCGAAACACTTTCACGAAAAACAGGGCTTCTTTTCTAGGTACTGGCACATCTGAAAATTATCGCGCAATAACTCCAATTGACTGAAAAATGTAAGATCGCATCATCAGAAGAAAGTCCAAGCGATCTCCTAGTGACCTCTCATTTCAATGATACAGACAAGCATTGATTGTTACGGAACATGAATTTGTTAACCGACCATTTGTTATTTGACCAAGTGTATACGTAGAAGAAAAGGTACACATTTAAACTTGGTCAAATTAAAACCGGTATTTGAACGAAACGGACTGTCTGCTAATCTTGTTCCTTGACAATCAATCCATGTTATTATCAATGAAATGAGAGCTCATTAAATTTTGTTAACGAGTCAGCACAGACTCATTGGAGGACGCCATCAAATCATTTTCAGACCATCCTTTTCTTTTGAATAAGGTCTTTACTTGGTCGAAGTTTATCTTAACTGACACAAAATAACCGTTTAGATAACTACATTATGCATTTTATTTAATAATAAGTAAGATTCACAGTGCACTTTGTATAATAATATTCGTTATGCATAAGTATCAATTTAAAAGGCAAACGGAAGCAAGCGGGAATTGCTCGGTTCGTCAGAGCTAGGTCAGAGCGTTTTTTGAAATTTTGTCTTTCCACTAAATAATTTAGAAAAATCAGATAGTAACGACCCATTACAGCCTAAAAGACTAAATAATGCCGCACACTGGAGTACTTTATGACCTCTGGTGCGACCTCAAAGTGTTAAATACGATAATTTTATATTATTTTACTAAAAATATCGTATTTAACACTTTGAGGTTGTACCAGAAGTCATAATGAACTCCAGTGTGCGGCATTATTTAGTCTATTAGGCTGTAATGGGTCTTTACTATCTGATTTTTTAAAATGTTTAAGTGGGAAGACAAAATTTCAAAAAAACGCTCTGACGAACCGTGCGATTCCCGTTCGCTTCCGTTTGCCTCTTAAGTCTTTCGATAATAGCTGTTTTCTAATTCACATTCTTACTAAGAACAACCCAGCCTTGTAATACAAAACAATTCTTTTCTGCTAAGATTTTAAATTATTACTACGCGTACATTGTAGCCCTACACAAAAGCTAAGAAGCTGACGTCTTCAAAATGAGACCATTCATCCTCAGCTTTCATTATTGATAACTAAAAACAAAAGAAGAGGCATTGAATGGTTTCCACCATGTCAGAAGAAGTTAAAGAGCAAGCAGTTATCAATATCCAGAGAACAAAGACAAATTGCGATTCTTCGAAAACGAGAATCGAAACACGAGAGAAAATGTGCAATTACTCACATTTTACTTTAGGGGGGGAAAAAATCTGTGAAATGAACGTCCATGTTGGATAGTAGGACGGTTTTGATTGGTCGAATGTTTCGCAACGCGCCCTGTGATTGGCCGAGTCTAATGTATTCGAACGCGGAGTCGTTTATAATCGGTTGATTTGAATATTTCAACATGGCCGACAAGAGCTTCTGCTTGAAATAACGATTATAACTCAGTTCCAGAAGCTCCCGAGAAGAGGGGTGAGGGGGGGAACTGTCCCTTAGCGAACACTCAGCGAGCACTCGGTACACTGGAGCTGACCACGTGACGTGCAAGGGGCGTGGAACACTCAGCAAGCACTCGGCACACTCAGTTCCAGAAGCTCCCGAGAAGAGGGGTGAGGGGGGGAACTGTCCCTTAGCGAACACTAAGCGAGCACTCGGCACACTGGAGCTGACCACGTGAAGCGCAAGGGGCGTGGAACACTCAGTGAACACTCAGCGAGCACTCGGTACACTGGAGCTGACCACGTGACGTGCAAGGGGCGTGGAACACTCAGCAAGCACTCGGCACACTCAGTTCCAGAAGCTCCCGAGAAGAGGGGTGAGGGGGGGAACTGTCCCTTAGCGAACACTAAGCGAGCACTCGGCACACTGGAGCTGACCACGTGAAGAGCAAGGGGCGTGGAACACTCAGTGAACACTCAGCGAGCACTCGGCACACTGGAGCTGACCACGTGAAGCGCAAGGGGCGTGGAACACTCAGTGAACACTCAGCGAGCACTCGGCACACTGGAGCTGACCACGTGAAGAGCAAGGGGCGTGGAACACTCAGTGAACACTCAGCGAGCACTCGGCACACTGGAGCTGACCACGTGAAGCGCAAGGGGCGTGGAATACTCAGTGAACACTCAGCGAGCACTCGGCACACTGGAGCTGACCACGTGAAGCGCAAGGGGCGTGGAACACTCAGTGAACACTCAGCGAGCACTCGGCACACTGGAGCTGACCACGTGAAGAGCAAGGGGCGTGGAACACTCAGTGAATACTCAGCAAGCACTCGGCACACTCAGTTCCAGAAGCTCACGAAGAGAGGAGGAGGGGGGCGTCCCTTAGCGAACACTAAGCGAGCACTCGGCACACTTGAGCTGACCACGTGACGCGCAAGGGCGTGGAACACTCAGTGAACACTCAGCGAGCACTCAGTCCTCACTCAAACAAACATGAGATCGCTGGATGAGGAAGTAAACTTTCACTCTGTAAGATCTCAACACATAAAGCTAACATGTTGTGAATGTAAACTTGATGATGCTCTTGAAACATCTTCCTCCACCGAGCTTTCTCGGCACTTCAGAAGGTTCAAGCTGGAGACCCGGCACCTCCACCGCGAATAATGCGATATTATCAGGATGAAGCTCGATGCGGCACCTCCATTACTCATTTAGTAAACAAAATCCTTTTCGGCACCTCCACAATAAAACAAGTGGTAAAGCTCGACATGGCACCTCCAAAAACAACACATGTTAAAGCTCGACGCGGCACCTCCACCGCCCACACATGTTAAAGCTCGACGCGGCACCTCCACCACCCACACATCGTAAAGCTCGACACGGCACTTCCACCACTCACACACGGTAATGCTCGACCAGGCACCTCCACCAACCACACATCGTAAAGCTCGACCCGGCACCTCCATCACCCACACACGGTAAAGCTCGACCCGGCACCTCCACCACCCACACATCGTAAAGCTCGACCCGGCACCTCCATCACGCTCCACCCCCACTCAGCAGAAAGCTCTAATAAGTCATCAAAGTTTCACGTGAAAGTTTGTTTGCTGCATATGTTTCATATTCTCCGGCATGTAATCCATTCCAAGCTCGCAGCTTTGTCCCGGTAGGTTCGGTAGTTCTCCGTCTGGGCCGAGTTCGATCCCAGGCTCAGCGAGATCCCAACTCTTCGCAAGACAGACAAGCACTTTGTTGCTCGATCTGATTTGAACATCTATTACTAGAAGAACGCTCAGTGTAACGCGTTGGTGAGCGAGCACCGATACGTGCTACACCAGATTTTAATTGTCATCTTGATACGGATACCATACTTACTTTTAGATAGATAAATTTGGCCTGAAACATTTCAAAAGGTTTGAACGTTACTAAGTCGATACATTTTCTGAATATTTTCATCTGTTACGGCCTGTTACGGCCCGGTTACACCTGTTACGGAACAGGATGGGTGAGATGGTAACGCTCTGAACTTGTATTCCGGAGGCCCGGGTTCGATGCCCGCGGCCGTCCTTCCTGACAGGGGTATTTCGTGGGTTTCCATCAGTCGACAGATGGACCGCCTCCTTCCCACCTTCCATTACCTACTCTTCACCATCATCTCCCAATCATCATCATAATCATTCATCCGTCGCCATTAGCCTAGCTACAGAACAGTGCGACGTTAAGCCCCAGAAAAAAATTATAAAATGGGAGTCTTGATGGCATTCCAAATTTCAATGTAATAAAAACATTTGTTTTTATTTATTTTTTAAATTTAAATTTTAAATTTTAAATTTTTTAAAGAAGAAATTTTAAGATATTAAATAATCAGAGGAATTGGCGAAATTTTAAAAGCTAACATAATGATATAGTTCTTAATGACATTACAAGGTTTCAACTTGATTGGACCATTTTGAAGTCTCAATAAGATTTTTTTAAATGTAACCAATAGGAGGACATTGTAAAATTTTCGGTCGGCATACCATCGTGTAGGGGCTTCCACGTGTGCAGATGGTTGTTATAATAATTCATTGAGTATAGTTAACTTACTCAGGTAATACATTTTTCATGGAAAAACAAAATCATTAATCATAACAATTTATTTTTCTATGAAAAATGGCAAATGCATTGTCTGGGAAGTTTTGTGAAGTCTAAATGAAATATTGCTTGTTCAATAATTCAATTGATTTTTAATGTGTAATCAATTTAGAAACATATTCAACTGATAAGCTTTATTTGATATAAACTTCTTGGTTTTTACTCAACTTTGTGCAGCTTCAATTGAACAAACTTCATAAACTATTTACTTGTTTTTCTTCGATCTTATTGAACACTTTGAGGTTGTACCAGAGGTCAATGAACCCAGTGTGCGGCATTATTTAGAATAGTGAGTTTATATGTGGCGTTACTACCTGATTTCTGAAAATTCTGTTTTATACAGCCAATAATATATTTCTTTGAAAATTCAAACGACTTTTTCCAACATTTCGACTATATTTAAGTTTAAAAAAAATCGTGAAGTTTGCAGCTACCGCCAAATAATGAGTTTTCAATTTTATGTCTTTTGATCAAACACTTTAACATGAGCTATGTCGAATAATTTCGAATGTAATTTCTAACTTTAAAAAAAACATACGTTTGTTGTCAATTGTTTTCTTAGAGTATGTCCCTAAGTCAACTTTTCTACCGTAAAAAATATAAATTAATTATATGATAATATCTAGCCGTATAAAAATAGATCTTTATTATTGAGACGATAGTAAGGGAACTCAATTTATCTCAGAAACTAGACACGAGAAGTGTTTAATTATTCTAGGAATTGTATAAGAATGACCATCATAATGAAAATCTGGGACCATGCCCCGAGCAATGGAGCCATCTATTCATGCTTTGTCTTGCGTCTTTTGTTTTGCATCAACAGTGTAAAAAAGTATACTTTCGGCCATATTGGTGATAGTTGTCAAGTCGATTTAAACTAATTATTATCGGTGATAGTCAAAGAAAGTTTGTAAATAAGTGGTTTTATACCTATAAGAACTTCTTCTGCAGCCTACAATTGCACAAGTAAACCATAAATACTATCAAAAAATACTGAATAACAGATTGACAGCCATTCTGACAAGTATCACCAAGATGGCCGCGCAACAATGAGATGACGTCACGTGCAAAGCATGAATAGTTAGTGACTTTATGCAGTTAGCTGACGATTGTGTATATTGACTAACATTTACCATTAAAAAGAGAACGCACACACCGAAGTTTTCTGCATTAGTTTTATTTGTTTTGCTTCTCATGAATGTCGTCTCGTCTATCTGAAGAAGCCGTCAAGTCGTCCACTTGTAACACCTTAAGACAAATGCAAACAGCAAAGTTTCGCCTCGGTTTCGGGACAACTGCAAAGCCAAACACTTCATATCTCACAATCACGAGCAGAACTTCTCTGGAATATTTCCAGTTTTCAAGTATCTCGAAACTTTGCACTATCCTTCTCTCTTTCTTCCCGCCGTTGATTTGTCACTTCTTTATCTCTCTCGTAATCATTCCCCGCAGTCTAAAGAGGCAAATGCACTCAGAGAAAATCTGGAGTTGTCATTTTACCAATTTTCTTCGTTGGGTTTGAACTATGAATGTTGTATTTACGATATGAGAAATAGTTGAAATATGTTTTGATTCTAATTTGTTGGGTTTGGCGAACCTCATATCTAGTGGAGCGGTCGCTCCACCCAGCCAAGTCGTACTATACACTCACACTCACTCAACATACCGTAAATGCCTAATAAACTGAGGAGCAGACGAAACACTTTTACTGTAAGCAACAACATGGCATTTTCGGCCTACTGGATCTCAAAATTGGGAAATCTCACATTGTTGCGAAATAACTTAATTTCGAGCTATGGCCCACCTGACAACATATACCAAATTTGGGAACAATACGTTATGGCGTTTGGGTGCTAGAGGGCCGTGAAAACAGTGAAATTACACCCCTTTTAAAAGCTATCTGATGATGATGATTCAGATATCAGGAAACGTTGCTATCACCGCCACAGCCTAAACTGCTAAACCGATCAACCTGAAATTTTTACCACATATGCACTTTTGGCGTCTGATGATACCTTGCCTCTTGTGATTTTTTGTGCCGCCATTTTTAAACCGGAAGTGACGTCATATCTCAAAAACGTCTGGACCGATTAGAACGAAATTAGCGCCATTCGATTAAGACGGTCATCTATATGAAGTATCAATAAAAAAATTATTATTTTCTTATTTTCTGAACCGGAAGTGACGTCATAAATACGCAATATTTAACTTATTTCAACAAATTATACTTAAAATACATACATAAGTAACTTACATTGTAATATAGACAATACAAATTATAAATTCAAGGAGGCAGTGTTCTCGGCCGCCATTCCTGAAACCGGAAGTGACGTAATATATCTAAAACGCCTGTACCGTTTGCAACTGAACTAGCTCCTGCGTATTCATTCTGCAACTTTTTTTGAAACTCAATTGTGAAAAATGAATAAACAAATTAACGGTACCGGAAATGGCGGCAGGAACCACTAAATGAAACCGGTAGTGACGTCATATATTACATACGGCAAGACCGATTTTACGGAAATATAGGGATTATGAATTCAGATGGTCGTTCATAAAGTATCAACTAGATTGTTTTCCTATTACCTATACCGGAAATGACGTCATAAAAATGCTAAATGACGTCATAAATATGATAATTGACACAAAATTCACCACTTTATACTTTTAAATAGATATTTAGTAAACCTACTTTGTAAATAATTATAAATTCAAGGTTGCAGTGTTCTCGGCCGCCATTTTTAAAACCGGAAGTGACGTCATATATTGAAAACAGCTGTACCGATTGCAACCAAATTTTGGAAATGTGTAGGACTAATAATTATGAATTGAAGACGACATTATTTTCGGCCGCCATTGTTAAAACCGGAAGTGACGTCATATATCGAAAACGGCTGTACCGATTGCAACCAAATTTTGGAAATATGGAGGACTAATAATTATGAATGAAATACGACATTATTTTCGGCCGCCATTGTTAAAACCGGAAGTGACGTCATATATCGAAAACGGCTGTACCGATTGCAACCAAATTTTGGAAATATGTAGGAATTATAATTATGGATTAAAGGCGACATTATTTTTGGCCGCCATTGTTAAAACCGGAAGTAACGTCATATATCAAAAACGGCTGTACCGATAGCAACCAAATTTTGGAAATGTGTAGGACTTATAATTATGAATTAAAGACGACATTATTTTCGGCCGCCATTGTTAAAACCGGAAGTGACGTCATATGTCGAAATCGTCTGTACCGATTGCAACCAAATTTTGGAAATATGGAGGACTAAAAATTATGAATTAAAGACGACATTATTTTCGGCCGTCATTGTTAAAACCGGAAGGGACGTCATATATCGAAAACGTCTGTACCGATTGCAACCAAATTTTGGAAATATGTAGGACTTATAATTATGGATAAAAAGACGACATTATTTTCGGCCGCCATTGGTTAAACCGGAAGTGACGTCATATATCGAAATCGTCTGTACCGATTGCAACCAAATTGTGCAATTATGTAGGACTTATAATTATGAATTCAAGACGACATTATTTTCGGCCGCTATTTCAAAACCGGAAGTGACGTCATATATCGAAAACGGCTGGATCGATTATAACGAAACTTAAGCTATTCTTCTTGGATAATCATTTTCATCTTATACCAAACGCAACTTTTCTTAGTAAGCAAATCGGTTGAGGCGTATTTTTTTAAAGAAATTAGTCCCTGCTCGGACATGTGCTACAAGCTGTATGAATAAACTAACAAAAGAAGTGATATCCCAGAAAAAAACACTCCGTGTAAAAAAGGCAGCCAAGTCTCTTTACTTTAAAAAAATTCAACACCGAAAAGGAGTGATATCAATAAAGGAGCCAAGTCAATGACATTTCCAAATATTTAATCGTATTTTTGAAATAAAAGAATAAACACCGAGAAATACTTTACAAAAGGACTTGGCGCATCGTTTTTTAAATTCATTTTTTGATTCATAAGCATATGCCATTGATATACAACCGTAATTTAGAATTTTTAGAATAATAGGGAAACATCTTTCAATTACATATTATACCTACATACCTACTGTAAAATATTATCTATTAGAATATGTACGTACGCGATAAAACTTGTTGCCTATGTTTTCTATAAATACACAATAGTTAGTTATCTTCGTAATATTGTTTCGTGGTCAACATAATTAAGTCTCATGCGTTAAACCTTCTCATCATGAAATACATTTCTATTAATCCACATTTTATAACAACACATTTCACAAAGTACATAGTCACATTGAATTTCTATTAAAAATTTTAACTTTATACACTTGACACTTCAAAAATATATAATAGTGTTCCAAAGACAGTTCGTAATTATTTGACAACGTTTCATGATTTCCTTCAGTCAAGATCAAATTATGAAAAGATACCCTTCTAATATCACCATATTAACAGTGCTATAAGAATATGTATGAGCCCACTTCCAATTGTTATTTAATTCTTCCACC
Organism: Leuctra nigra; assembly: GCA_934045905.1. Taxonomy (NCBI): domain Eukaryota; kingdom Metazoa; phylum Arthropoda; class Insecta; order Plecoptera; family Leuctridae; genus Leuctra; species Leuctra nigra. Next base: position 3,206,081 of record OW203769.1, on the reverse strand, counting down.
CTTATATTACTTATCTATTACAGCATGAAATCTTTCTACTATCGCCATTGACAAAACTATAAAATAGCCATTACTAAAAGTAGCTTGATTCATAGTTTCTGGCTCTAATAGAAAGAGGAAAATGTACCTACTTTAAATTTCTTTCCACTTTTAGTATTGAATGAGGTCTTTAAAAAAACGATGCGCCAAGTCCTTTTGTAAAGTATTTCTCGGTGTTTATTCTTTTATTTCAAAAATACGATTAAATATTTGGAAATGTCATTGACTTGGCTCCTTTTTTGATATCACTCCTTTTCGGTGTTGAATTTTTTTAAAGTAAAGAGACTTGGCTGCCTTTTTTACACGGAGTGTTTTTTTCTGGGATATTTTTTAATCGAACCGAACTTTAAATATATGTCCGAATCTCCGAACCGAACCGAACCTCTTGCCTGGATTACCTGCAGTGGTTTAATCACTTATTACAGTCTTTACACACCAAGTACACAATCAAACATTGTTTGGCATAGTTTAAAATATTTCAACATTATCCCTTTATAATTATTGATGCACGAAGACAAGGTAAGAAAACTAAACTAAATGTAAAACTATTAATGAAAAGTAAAGATTTGCATGATTTCTTCTCTGACTTCGTTGTCACACAGCCTTCTAACTAGAACACTTCACTGAAATAAAATGATGGCAGGAAATGTCAAATTGGCGCAGCGATGTGAGGTTCAGTTCGGATATTTCATTTTAAGGTTCGGTTCGGTTCGGGTTTCGTACCGGTTTGCCCAATCCTACTAATTTGAAATTAAACTGGTTTACTGGCTAATTGAGCGAGCGAAGCGAGCGTCTCCTTTTGGCTCTTTTGGCACGGATCTCTTTTTTTTTTGTTTTTTTCCGTTACCTGACTGTATACAGGTCAGAGTTTTTCTTCGATCGAGCTGAAATTTTGCACACATGTGGAGACAACCTTTTCTGTTTGCAGACCCCAAATTTTTTTGAAATTTATTCATTGGCTAAATTTTAAATAAACATCTCCTGATGGTAAGTTGAAAAATGAAACTGGTCTTCGATAAATCTGATCAAACTCGTATTTTGGCTATACAGGTCAGAGTTTTTCTTTGATCGAGCTGAAATTTTGCACACATGTAAAACTAACCTTCTCTGTTTGCATACCATAATTTTTTTTAAACCCATTCATTGGTTAAAATTTAAATAAATATCTTTTGATAGGCTGAAAAATGAAAACGGTCTTCGATAATTCTGATCAAACTCATATTTTGCATGATCATTGAGCGAGCGAAGCGAGCGTCTCCTTTTGGCTCTTTTGGCACGGACCTCTGTTTTTTTATTGTTTTTGTTTTTTTCTTGTACTGACGATATACAGGTCAGAGTTTTTCTTTGATCGAGCTGAAATTTTGCACACATGTCCGTAACATTTCTGATTGTTGCAGACCCTAATTTTTTTGAAATCCATTGATTGGTTCAAATTTTAAAAAAATTAACTTTCGATTGGTTGTTTTGATCAAATTGAAATTTTGGCAAGTCATTACCCCCAACATTGTACCCAATCAAACAAAGTTTCAGCCAAATCCTCCCATTGGTTAAAATTTAAAACCATCTTTCCTGTGTTTTTAGAAATTTAAACTATAACCGATTGAACGATCAACCTATAACTTCGCATGATGGTTGGGACCAACATTAGCTGCATTTTTGACAATTTTCATACTAATCTGTGTTTAAATCCAAACGTTATTGACATTTTACGGACTATTTGCGTGTTGGCTGTCAAATTCACGGCGACTTCGACTCTTCAGTTCAAGGCAAGGTAGTTAGAGCAGAAACTTTCAAACGCAAATGAAACTGATAATGACCGTTCAACAGTCGATCTGATATTGTGTAGACACACTTATATCATATGAGTGGTCTCAGGTATATTTTTTGAAGGAGATCCTGTGATTTTTGAAAATTAACACGGAACAGTTCAATCATAAAGGTTCAATCGATCAACTTAAAGCTTTGCATGGTTATTTGGACCAATATTTTAGGAATGTTTTGAGATTTCTATACAAATCTGTGGCGAAATTTTAGAATTATTGGCTTTTAATGACATTTTCGATAGACAGAATTTCGGTTCGAGGTGTTGCGCGTATCCGTGCTCGCTCATCAACGCGTTACTCAGATTCATTGGTTAAAATTTAAATAAATATCTCCTGATAGGCTGAAAAATGAAAACGGTCTTCGATAATTCTGATCAAACTCATATTTTGCATGATCATTAAGACCAATATTGTCTCTTATTTTACAAAATTTCATCCCAATCAGTTAAGAACGTATGAAGTTATTTACATTTTTAATATCTGTCAGTAATGAAGTATCGAAATGAATGTTTTCCAGTGCCAATTGAAAATTGATTCTGATTTGCTTTATGAACCAGGTGTCGATGAAAAGCATATACTTTTAATCAATTCAATATGGATGTATATGTTTTCTGTGCGTTGTGTACGCATTTCCGGTTCGAGAATTTGCACGTACCCGTGCTCGCTCATCAACGCGTTACACTGAGCGTTTTCCTAGTTAAGACCAATATTGTCTCTTATTTTACAAAATTTCATCCCAATCAGTTAAGAACGTATGAATTTAAATGAAGTATCGAAATGAATGTTTTCCAGTGCCAATTGAATTGATTCTGATTTGCTTTATGAACCAGGTGCTTAGATTCTATATTTTAAAGATTTGATGAAAAGCATAATTACTTTTAAGTTAATATCATAATCAATTCAATATGGATGTATATGTTTTCTGTGCGTTGTGCGTTGTGTACGCATTTCCGGTTCGAGAAGTTGAACGTACCTGTGCTCGCTCATCAACGCGTTGCACTGAGCGTTTTCCTAGTGGTAATTAAGAAGGAAAGATAGTAAATATAGAAACATTCGTTAGTACAGGATTCTTATGCCACATTTTCTGACTTCTGTCGGCAAATTTAAGTAGTTTAGAACGAGATCCTGAGATTGGTCGAAAATTAAAAATGGAACCGTTTGACCGATCATCTATAAATGTTGGATGGTCATTGAGACCAGAACAACATGTCACGTGTTAGCAATATTTCAGATACAACTATCAATAACTTCAAGATTTAATGCCAAAACATATATTTTATGCTTGTTTTGAAATCAAATTTATTCCAAGGAAATTAAAAAAAATATATCACTTCTCCTTTGTCTTCCCATTTCCAAGGTCTACTCTAGAGCAGCAACTTTTACACTTATATTAATTAGCATGCACGAAGGCTCGCTTATCAACGCGTTACACAGAGCGTTTTCCTAGTAAAAAACAGTCCTAAATGTGAACAGCTTTAAGACGATATTGAATGACACTTGTTTCCTCCAATGTATCCGCTTGAACTTAACAGTCAGTCAAAATCACAAAGTTTAGTTTCATCAAGAATCAACCCCTCAAGACAATTCCCACGGTTTCAACTCGCTTACTCTAATAATTGTTCGTCCCAGCGACAATTCCATTATTTACTCTCGCCAAGTCCCCTTAAGTAATCCCGCGCAAGCGACGCCTCGCCTGAGGCGTCCCGACGCACGTCCGTCGCACATTGATTGGTTATCCGCCGCGACGCCGGCTGAATGTCGTCGCGACGCCTCGCCTGGGGCGTCCCGACGCACGTCCGACGCACGCACATTGATTGGTTATCCGCCGGCTGAATGTCGTCGCGGCGCCGACGTCGAGCGTCCCGCGGGAGGCGACGACGTCGTCAAACATTCACGAGTTAACAGAGGTAAACACTTCCAGACGCCGGTTTCTCTAATGAGGTCCTGGGGGAGGCCAAGACACTTGCTCCCGTGTCTCCTGTCTTAAGACAGCTTAATCAATCATACATGGGGCGGCGTCGCGTGTCTCGGGGTGGAAGCGCAAAACTATCACTCTTCACTTAAGGTGTCTGAGGTTTAGAGCAATTGATCGAAATACAAAAATATGTTTTCTTGAAATTACAAGTTCAAAAAACGTTTTCCTACATTTCAACTATATGTAAGTATAACAGACTCATTTAATGTCCAGTAGTTTGCAACTCCAGTCCAACAATGAGTCATCAGAGGAAGAACAAAACTTTAACATGTGAGGTATAGGAAAATAATTTCGAATTTTGTTTAACTTTTAAAATAGCTTACGCTGGTATTGTTAGTATGTTCATATGTCTACTATAATAAAAAATATCGTTCAAATCTATAGACACAAAAAATAGATCTTCATTATAGCATAAAAATTACACGATTTTCTTTTTCCGCCATAAGATAACATGGGGGAAGCAAATCAATTTATCTCAGAAACTGGACACGCGAATTGTTTAATTTTTTCAGGGATTGAGTTTTGCATGATAATCAATTCAAGTCACCAAAATGTCAAGTTAATCATTGAGGTTATGGTGGTTTTACCTTGAACTCTCACTGGAGTTACACTATGGCTACTGTTACGACTTCAAAGTGTTAAATACGATTATTTTAACAAAAATATCGTATTTAACACTTTGACGTCGTAACAGAAGTCATAAAATACTCCAGTGTGCGGCATTATTAATCTATTAGGTTGCAATGGGTCGTTACTATCTGATTTCTTAAAATTTTGTCAGCGTGAAAAGAAATTTAAAAAAATCGAATTGACGAACCGAGCTTTTCCCGTTCGCTTTTATTTTGTGTGGGGCTTAACGTCGCACTGTTCTGCAGCGAGGCTAATGGTGACGGATGAATGATTATGATGATGATTGGGAGATGATGGTGAAGAGTACGTAAGGATGGAAGGTGGGAAGGAGGCGGTCGTGGCCTATTAGTAGGGTACCTTCCCAGCATTTGCCTGTCGACTGAGGGAATACCACGAAAAAACCCCAGTCAGGAAGGACGGCCGCGGGAATCGAACCCGGGCATCCGGAATACAAGTTCAGAGCGTTACCACTCAGCCATACCTGTTCCGTTTTCCCGTTCGCTTACGCTAGAACTCTGAGCGTCCGATTACGTCATCTTCTCTTGTTCACCTTGTTTCTTAAGCAAACTGATACTTGAGGTGGGTTTAGAGTGTCCGTTCAGCCGCGTAGGAAGGGGGAGGGGGATTGGGGTCAATGACCACCCGCCCCTACTTGACACCCCCACATAATGTTCACGTCTAACTAAACTCTTGTATAAGAAATTGATATATGAACAGATTTGCTTACACTAAATTATAATTTTTTTATTCAGATGTTCAAAACTGATACAGTGACTCATTTGTCCAACTTTGCCTAAATATTCCTTTCAAATAAGGCATGTCACATACGTATATAGAGATGATCAATCAAACGGTTTTAGTTTCAAATTTGAACCAATTTCATGATCTCGTTCAAAAACTATACACGATAAACTATACACTATATATAATTTTTTTATTCAGATGTTCAAAACTGATACAGTGACTCATTTGTCCAACTTTGCCTAAATATTCCTTTCAAATAAGGCATGTCACATACGTATATAGAGATGATCAATCAAACGGTTTTAGTTTCAAATTTGAACCAATTTCATGATCTTGTTCAAAAACTATACACAAGGAGCCCCTATTATGGTCCCTATTGTGGCATTAGTGTGTGTGCGGAACATTTCAGATGGACTGATTGAATGAACATTGTGGCCTGGGAAATGTCTACAAAAAAAAATTAAACAAGATAGCAGTTTTATTATTTACTTATTGCATGACGTGTTTAGGTATAGATTTACCATGAAAAATGGTCAAAATACAAATTAATGATTATTTAGGGATTAACAGGAGGTAATGGAATGTGTTAATTGTATTCTATTATAGAAATAAACACCTCGATCCTTCTAAACTACAGACTACTCGTCAATCCTCTAAAAGGTATTCATAGCTCAACACAGGAAACTAATTGCATCCGCGATAAAGACTCGCGTGTCAATGCGTCAATACAAGCGTTATTCCTAGTTATATTCATAGAAACAGTGCTCCAGTTTACCGTCAACTACTCAATATAGACATTTATGTCATTCATGTTCTGTTCATGTCATCAACTAGAAACAATTCACCTTTAAAGAGTCCGCGGGGGACCGCTATGGAAACTGACGGATTGTGTAAAATTTTACCAAAATACCTTAGTCTCCCCAAGGCTCATTATTTACTCCACTGTTATGCAACTTTTGGAGGTAGTTTTGATACCCATTTTCTCGTAATACTATTGAGAAATTTAAAGAAATACTTGAAACAAAAATAGTTTTTTTACGTATTTTTGCACGAAATATGTGAAAAATCAAACTTTGTTTATTTAAATATTTTTTTAAATTTTCTCAATAGTATTACGAGAAAATGGGTATCAAAACTACGTCCCAAAGTTGCAAACAGTGGAGTAAATAATGAGCCTTGGGGAGACTTGTATCTTGGGAAAATTTTACACAATCCGTCAGTTTCCATTCGGTCCCCAGGAGGTCTATTCTAGAACGATTTTCCAATTCCATTCTGATGGAATTCAGTCACGGCCATAAGAATTAACATTGTATGGAATTGAATTCTAGTGGAATTGGGAATTTAAAAGTTCTAGAATAGGTTCCCAGGACTCTTAAACTGTTTCTTTCCACTCGGACTTTGATGCGTGAACGCATTGATAAACGTTTAAAGACTTTTGACCACATAATATATTTCAGATTATACATCAGTAAAGCTGTGTGGAACCTAGAAAATATCCGACGGAATCAAGAGACTAATCTTGCTAGAAATAATAAGTAGACGAAGTGGACCTCAGAGGTAGAACGGCTGATGTCCATTTTCTCGATTTTGTGTTGCATAATTTTGTAATGATGTTCTCAAGCTAGATCAATTGCCATTTGACTTCTGTCAACAAATACAGTTATATGAAAGTATTCTCTTACACAATGACTCATGTCACCATTACAAATATGATTGGATGAAGCTCACCTCAAGCATAATTGAAATTGACTTCTGCCCTTCTACATTTGAAGTACAGAAATAATATTTTGTGAAAATAATTGCCTGATCAGTTACTTACTTAGAGATTTACTTTGAAGATAACACATACAACATAAAACAGAGCTTCGAACTAAGTTTCTAATGGACGCTGTGTAATAAAATGGCAAAAAACATTCCAGCTAAAAGCTGATTATTTTTTGCCCCGATTTCGCAATATCCATATCAACAATGTCTCAAATCATGATTGATGTAATATCTTCACACAATACCATCGAAACAGTAATACACTGCCTTGTATAGAAAACTCAAAGACTCCACGGTCGATTCTGAAATACGAGCGTAGAATATTTACACAGTCTGTATTCGATTCATTTAATCCTCGTTAATATTTACACACAGCTTCTCTTGGAAATAATCTCGGATTCTACGTCATTCCTCGTAATTGAATTGAGATCCTTGACGGTTTTGAGACAACAATGTCAAAACTAAACTAAGGGACGAAATGGATAAGAACTGTTTTCGGCGAGACATTGCGATATTGTAATATTCGTGTAAATATCATTTCTGAGAGTCTTAGGCCCTGACTCAACATTAGTAGAAACCTAGATAAGAATACAAATTTTGAATTATCAAAATTCAAGTGACTACAATTTAATCCAGTAAAACGATGCGTGAAGTTCGTTGATAAGACATAATCTGTTGTGTATGCAAATTAATATGGAGTAGGTGTGAAAGTTGCTGATCAACACAAAACAGATGTAATGCAAAGATGTGTTTGCAAATCATGGCGGCATGGGGACCTAGATAAAAGAGATTTGTAAATTAAGAAAGATGCAAATACTTTATAGGTAAAACAGTTCCACAAATATTTCAATCAAGCGTATGATAATATCAATAGGAACTATTAAGTTATATTACTTATTTTGTTCGCCTTTATTAAATTTGATATGTAGTTCGTATAATTTCCCTATTAAGTTTAAGCTGTATCATACAATTTTGACTTGTCAACTAATCAGAGATGTGTACTTCACTTTAAAACAATAAAATTGAGTTGAAAAACGTAGCACAGAAAACCAGTCACATCGTATTTACATAAATTCAAAATTTCAGCTCGATCAGAGAAACATTGTTTATCTAAAACAGAAAAAATACATAAACATGGAGCCACAAGAGAGAAAACGTATCAATATCGTAAAACTGTTAAGGATAAACCATCCTGAAGGACCAGGATGAAGGATCAACAATTTTTTGCAAAACCATTTTATTTTGTTCCTAATAGTATTATCTACAATATAATCAAAAAATGTATACCTTACCGACCTAACTTTTGTGTAAAACGTTTTCAAAGTTCGAGATTTTTACATGGCTCTTATGGGGGAACGAATAAATTTCGTACATTATTCTAAATTAGTTTTAATCCGCACCAACAATTTCAACAGAAAACTATTGATATATTCTTCAACTAATACTGAATGCATTGAAAACTTAAAATACTCTTGTCACTGATTTAATTTCTGAGATAATGGCATTTAAATGTTTGAAAATCTTCACATATGGCCATTTAACATGGGACAACTGAACTAGTCAAAACATCTGCTGTATTCTCAACAAAATTATTTTACGAAAACTTTGTTAAAAAATCCTCATCATCTCATATCGTATTATTCTCCACTTATTACATTAAAAAACTATGTTTTAAAGTTTAAACATGCGTTTTCTGAATTAATTTATCTCAAGTTATGAATATAGTCATTCATATAGTCATCCTTAAGTCTTCTTTTATTGTGATGAAATATCTACTTGATTTGTGGGCTAATCGAAAACGATTGTTTTCCACCCGCCCAATATCATGTCCCTTGCAACACGAGAACCTCGCTGTCAAGTGTCAAGCAGCCGGGACTGACGAGTGACATGGACTTAGCGTGGTCGATCGACAGTGCGCGAGGCTTCAACCTAGCCCAATATCATGTCCCTTGCAACACAAGAATCAAGCAGCCGGGACTGACGAGTGACATGGACTTAGCGTGGTCGATCGGCAGTGCGCGAGGCTTCAACCTAGCCCAATATCATGTCCCTTGCAACACGAGAACCTCGCTGTCAAGTGTCAAGCAGCCGGGACTGACGAGTGACATGGACTTAGCGTGGTCGATCGGCAGTGCGCGAGGCTTCAACCTAGCCCAATATCATGTCCCTTGCAACACGAGAACCTCGCTGTCAAGTGTCAAGCAGCCGGGACTGACGAGTGACATGGACTTAGCGTGGTCGATCAGCAGTGCGCGAGGCTTCAACCTAGCCCAATATCATGTCCCTTGCAACACGAGAACCTCGCTGTCAAGTGTCAAGCAGCCGGGACTGACGAGCGACATGGACTTAGCGTGGTCGATTGGCAGTGCGCGAGGCTTCAACCTAGCCCAATATCATGTCCCTTGCAACACGAGAACCTCGCTGTCAAGTGTCAAGCAGCCGGGACTGACGAGTGACATGGACTTAGCGTGGTCGATCGTCGGTGCGCGAGGCTTCAACCTAGCCCAATATCATGTCCCTTGAAACACAAGAATCAAGCAGCCGGGACTGACGAGTGACATGGACTTAGCGTGGTCGATCGGCAGTGCGCGAGGCTTCAACCTAGCCCAATATCATGTCCCTTGCAACACGAGAACCTCACTGTCAAGTGTCAAGCAGCCGGGACTGACGAGTGACATGGACTTAGCGTGGTCGATCGGCAGTGCGCGAGGCTTCAACCTAGCCCAATATCATGTCCCTTGCAACACGAGAACCTCGCTGTCAAGTGTCAAGCAGCCGGGACTGACGAGTGACATGGACTTAGCGTGGTCGATCGGCAGTGCGCGAGGCTTCAACCTAGCCCAATATCATGTCCCTTGCAACACGAGAACCTCGCTGTCAAGTGTCAAGCAGCCGGGACTGACGAGTGACATGGACTTAGCGTGGTCGATCGGCAGTGCGCGAGGCTTCAACCTAGCCCAATATCATGTCCCTTGCAACACGAGAACCTCGCTGTCAAGTGTCAAGCAGCCGGGACTGACGAGTGACATGGACTTAGCGTGGTCGATCGGCAGTGCGCGAGGCTTCAACCTAGCCCAATATCATGTCCCTTGCAACACGAGAACCTCGCTGTCAAGTGTCATGCAGCCGGGACTGACGAGTGACATGGACTTAGCGTGGTCGATCGGCAGTGCGCGAGGCTTCAACCTAGCCCAATATCATGTCCCTTGCAACACGAGAACCTCGCTGTCAAGTGTCAAGCAGCCGGGACTGACGAGTGACATGGACTTAGCGTGGTCGATCGGCGGTGCGCGAGGCGTCAACCTAGCCCAATATCATGTCCCTTGCAACACGAGAACCTCGCTGTCAAGTGTCAAGCAGCCGGGACTGACGAGTGACATGGACTTAGCGTGGTCGATCGTCGGTGCGCGAGGCTTCAACCTAGCCCAATATCATGTCCCTTGCAACACGAGAACCTCGCTGTCAAGTGTCAAGCAGCCGGGACTGACGAGTGACATGGACTTAGCGTGGTCGATCGGCAGTGCGCGAGGCTTCAACCTAGCCCAATATCATGTCCCTTGCAACACGAGAACCTCGCTGTCAAGTGTCAAGCAGCCGGGACTGACGAGTGACATGGACTTAGCGTGGTCGATCAGCAGTGCGCGAGGCTTCAACCTAGCCCAATATCATGTCCCTTGCAACACGAGAACCTCGCTGTCAAGTGTCAAGCAGCCGGGACTGACGAGTGACATGGACTTAGCGTGGTCGATCGGCAGTGCGCGAGGCTTCAACCTAGCCCAATATCATGTCCCTTGCAACACGAAAACCTCGCTGTCAAGTGTCAAGCAGCCGGGACTGACGAGTGACATGGACTTAGCGTGGTCGATCAGCAGTGCGCGAGGCTTCAACCTAGCCCAATATCATGTCCCTTGCAACACGAGAACCTATCTGTCAAGTGTCAAGCAGCCGGGACTGACGAGCGACATGGACTTAGCGTGGTCGATCGGCAGTGCGCGAGGCTTCAACCTAGCCCAATATCATGTCGCTTGCAACACGAGAACCTCGCTGTCAAGTGTCAAGCAGCCGGGACTGACGAGTGACATGGACTTAGCGTGGTCGATCAGCAGTGCGCGAGGCTTCAACCTAGCCCAATATCATGTCCCTTGCAACACGAGAACCTCGCTGTCAAGTGTCAAGCAGCCGGGACTGACGAGTGACATGGACTTAGCGTGGTCGATCGGCAGTGCGCGAGGCTTCAACCTAGCCCAATATCATGTCCCTTGCAACACGAGAACCTCGCTGTCAAGTGTCAAGCAGCCGGGACTGACGAGTGACATGGACTTAGCGTGGTCGATCGGCAGTGCGCGAGGCTTCAACCTAGCCCAATATCATGTCCCTTGCAACACGAGAACCTCGCTGTCAAGTGTCAAGCAGCCGGGACTGACGAGTGACATGGACTTAGCGTGGTCGATCGGCAGTGCGCGAGGCTTCAACCTAGCCCAATATCATGTCCCTTGCAACACGAGAACCTCGCTGTCAAGTGTCAAGCAGCCGGGACTGACGAGTGACATGGACTTAGCGTGGTCGATCGGCAGTGCGCGAGGCTTCAACCTAGCCCAATATCATGTCCCTTGCAACACGAGAACCTCGCTGTCAAGTGTCATGCAGCCGGGACTGACGAGTGACATGGACTTAGCGTGGTCGATCGGCAGTGCGCGAGGCTTCAACCTAGCCCAATATCATGTCCCTTGCAACACGAGAACCTCGCTGTCAAGTGTCAAGCAGCCGGGACTGACGAGTGACATGGACTTAGCGTGGTCGATCAGCAGTGCGCGAGGCTTCAACCTAGCCCAATATCATGTCCCTTGCAACACGAGAACCTCGCTGTCAAGTGTCAAGCAGCCGGGACTGACGAGTGACATGGACTTAGCGTGGTCGATCGTCGGTGCGCGAGGCTTCAACCTAGCCCAATATCATGTCCCTTGCAACACGAGAACCTCGCTGTCAAGTGTCAAGCAGCCGGGACTGACGAGTGACATGGACTTAGCGTGGTCGATCGGCAGTGCGCGAGGCTTCAACCTAGCCCAATATCATGTCCCTTGCAACACGAGAACCTCGCTGTCAAGTGTCAAGCAGCCGGGACTGACGAGTGACATGGACTTAGCGTGGTCGATCAGCAGTGCGCGAGGCTTCAACCTAGCCCAATATCATGTCCCTTGCAACACGAGAACCTCGCTGTCAAGTGTCAAGCAGCCGGGACTGACGAGTGACATGGACTTAGCGTGGTCGATCGGCAGTGCGCGAGGCTTCAACCTAGCCCAATATCATGTCCCTTGCAACACGAGAACCTCGCTGTCAAGTGTCAAGCAGCCGGGACTGACGAGTGACATGGACTTAGCGTGGTCGATCGGCAGTGCGCGAGGCTTCAACCTAGCCCAATATCATGTCCCTTGCAACACGAGAACCTCGCTGTCAAGTGTCAAGCAGCCGGGACTGACGAGTGACATGGACTTAGCGTGGTCGATCGGCAGTGCGCGAGGCTTCAACCTAGCCCAATATCATGTCCCTTGCAACACGAGAACCTCGCTGTCAAGTGTCAAGCAGCCGGGACTGACGAGTGACATGGACTTAGCGTGGTCGATCGGCAGTGCGCGAGGCTTCAACCTAGCCCAATATCATGTCGCTTGCAACACGAGAACCTCGCTGTCAAGTGTCAAGCAGCCGGGACTGACGAGTGACATGGACTTAGCGTGGTCGATCAGCAGTGCGCGAGGCTTCAACCTAGCCCAATATCATGTCCCTTGCAACACGAGAACCTCGCTGTCAAGTGTCAAGCAGCCGGGACTGACGAGTGACATGGACTTAGCGTGGTCGATCGGCAGTGCGCGAGGCTTCAACCTAGCCCAATATCATGTCCCTTGCAACACGAGAACCTCGCTGTCAAGTGTCAAGCAGCCGGGACTGACGAGTGACATGGACTTAGCGTGGTCGATCGGCAGTGCGCGAGGCTTCAACCTAGCCCAATATCATGTCCCTTGCAACACGAGAACCTCGCTGTCAAGTGTCAAGCAGCCGGGACTGACGAGTGACATGGACTTAGCGTGGTCGATCGGCAGTGCGCGAGGCTTCAACCTAGCCCAATATCATGTCCCTTGCAACACGAGAACCTCGCTGTCAAGTGTCAAGCAGCCGGGACTGACGAGTGACATGGACTTAGCGTGGTCGATCAGCAGTGCGCGAGGCTTCAACCTAGCCCAATATCATGTCCCTTGCAACACGAGAACCTCGCTGTCAAGTGTCAAGCAGCCGGGACTGACGAGTGACATGGACTTAGCGTGGTCGATCAGCAGTGCGCGAGGCTTCAACCTAGCCCAATATCATGTCCCTTGCAACACGAGAACCTCGCTGTCAAGTGTCAAGCAGCCGGGACTGACGAGTGACATGGACTTAGCGTGGTCGATCGGCAGTGCGCGAGGCTTCAACCTAGCCCAATATCATGTCCCTTGCAACACGAGAACCTCGCTGTCAAGTGTCAAGCAGCCGGGACTGACGAGTGACATGGACTTAGCGTGGTCGATCGGCAGTGCGCGAGGCTTCAACCTAGCCCAATATCATGTCCCTTGCAACACGAGAACCTCGCTGTCAAGTGTCAAGCAGCCGGGACTGACGAGTGACATGGACTTAGCGTGGTCGATCGTCGGTGCGCGAGGCTTCAACCTAGCCCAATATCATGTCCCTTGCAACACGAGAACCTCGCTGTCAAGTGTCAAGCAGCCGGGACTGACGAGTGACATGGACTTAGCGTGGTCGATCGGCAGTGCGCGAGGCTTCAACCTAGCCCAATATCATGTCCCTTGCAACACGAGAACCTCGCTGTCAAGTGTCAAGCAGCCGGGACTGACGAGTGACATGGACTTAGCGTGGTCGATCGGCGGTGCGCGAGGCGTCAACCTAGCCCAATATCATGTCCCTTGCAACACGAGAACCTCGCTGTCAAGTGTCAAGCAGCCGGGACTGACGAGTGACATGGACTTAGCGTGGTCGATCGGCAGTGCGCGAGGCTTCAACCTAGCCCAATATCATGTCCCTTGCAACACGAGAACCTCGCTGTCAAGTGTCAAGCAGCCGGGACTGACGAGTGACATGGACTTAGCGTGGTCGATCGGCGGTGCGCGAGGCGTCAACCTAGCCCAATATCATGTCCCTTGCAACACGAGAACCTCGCTGTCAAGTGTCAAGCAGCCGGGACTGACGAGTGACATGGACTTAGCGTGGTCGATCAGCAGTGCGCGAGGCTTCAACCTAGCCCAATATCATGTCCCTTGCAACACGAGAACCTCGCTGTCAAGTGTCAAGCAGCCGGGACTGACGAGTGACATGGACTTAGCGTGGTCGATCGGCAGTGCGCGAGGCTTCAACCTAGCCCAATATCATGTCCCTTGCAACACGAGAACCTCGCTGTCAAGTGTCAAGCAGCCGGGACTGACGAGTGACATGGACTTAGCGTGGTCGATCGGCGGTGCGCGAGGCGTCAACCTAGCCCAATATCATGTCCCTTGCAACACGAGAACCTCGCTGTCAAGTGTCAAGCAGCCGGGACTGACGAGTGACATGGACTTAGCGTGGTCGATCGGCAGTGCGCGAGGCTTCAACCTAGCCCAATATCATGTCCCTTGCAACACGAGAACCTCGCTGTCAAGTGTCAAGCAGCCGGGACTGACGAGTGACATGGACTTAGCGTGGTCGATCGGCAGTGCGCGAGGCTTCAACCTAGCCCAATATCATGTCCCTTGCAACACAAGAACCTCGCTGTCAAGTGTCAAGCAGCCGGGACTGACGAGTGACATGGACTTAGCGTGGTCGATCGGCAGTGCGCGAGGCTTCAACCTAGCCCAATATCATGTCCCTTGCAACACGAGAACCTCGCTGTCAAGTGTCAAGCAGCCGGGACTGACGAGTGACATGGACTTAGCGTGGTCGATCGGCAGTGCGCGAGGCTTCAACCTAGCCCAATATCATGTCCCTTGCAACACGAGAACCTCGCTGTCAAGTGTCAAGCAGCCGGGACTGACGAGTGACATGGACTTAGCGTGGTCGATCGTCGGTGCGCGAGGCTTCAACCTAGCCCAATATCATGTCCCTTGCAACACGAGAACCTCGCTGTCAAGTGTCAAGCAGCCGGGACTGACGAGTGACATGGACTTAGCGTGGTCGATCGGCAGTGCGCGAGGCTTCAACCTAGCCCAATATCATGTCGCTTGCAACACGAGAACCTCGCTGTCAAGTGTCAAGCAGCCGGGACTGACGAGTGACATGGACTTAGCGTGGTCGATCGGCAGTGCGCGAGGCTTCAACCTAGCCCAATATCATGTCCCTTGCAACACGAGAACCTCGCTGTCAAGTGTCAAGCAGCCGGGACTGACGAGTGACATGGACTTAGCGTGGTCGATCAGCAGTGCGCGAGGCTTCAACCTAGCCCAATATCATGTCCCTTGCAACACGAGAACCTCGCTGTCAAGTGTCAAGCAGCCGGGACTGACGAGTGACATGGACTTAGCGTGGTCGATCAGCAGTGCGCGAGGCTTCAACCTAGCCCAATATCATGTCCCTTGCAACACGAGAACCTCGCTGTCAAGTGTCAAGCAGCCGGGACTGACGAGTGACATGGACTTAGCGTGGTCGATCAGCAGTGCGCGAGGCTTCAACCTAGCCCAATATCATGTCCCTTGCAACACGAGAACCTCGCTGTCAAGTGTCAAGCAGCCGGGACTGACGAGCGACATGGACTTAGCGTGGTCGATCAGCAGTGCGCGAGGCTTCAACCTAGCCCAATATCATGTCCCTTGCAACACGAGAACCTCGCTGTCAAGTGTCAAGCAGCCGGGACTGACGAGTGACATGGACTTAGCGTGGTCGATCGGCAGTGCGCGAGGCTTCAACCTAGCCCCGGGTTATCGGGTATCGGCTGTCAGCTGACGCACAAAACAAAAGCCAAGCAAATAAATCAAGGAGAGGGAGAAAAAAATCACAACATTCCGAGCGAAACGTTTCGAAAGTTTGACTTTTTACATATTCCGTGCAAGTCACGAAACAAAGTGGTAAAGTGGTGGGGAAAGTGGGGTGGGGGTGACCTTGGCATTTGACTGAAGAAGAGTTTCGATATAACCAAATACCAGTTGACTTTTCTTTTAAAGGAGGTTAGTAAACATTAGAAATAAGTTTGAACCTCAAAAGTCTATTTTCTCAATTTTGTGTTGGCCTCTTTTCTATGTAATCAAGCTCTATTAATTGCTTTTTGACTGATGTCAACAATACATTTATATTGAAGTATTCTCTTACACAATGATTCATGTCACAATTACAAATATGATTGGATGAAGACAGAATTAATGGTAATTGTTAGCCCACCTCAAGAATCATTGAAATGGACTTCTGACCTTCTACCCCTGAGGCACAGAAATATCTTCAAACCAGAAATCACCAGAAAATTAACAAAACTTTAACACAGAAAGTTTAGGGAAACCAATTCGATTGTAGTTTCTAACTTTTGAAAGAGTACATGTTGTATATATTCATTAAAGTATGTCTATGCCTATCAGAATATAAGTTTTTGTTGAAATCTATCGAAGCAACATCTTCATATTTGCCCAAAAATAACACGATTTTACTTGATCGCCACATAAACATAGGGGAACTCAATTTATCTCGGAAACAAGTATTCAATTCTTCGACGGATTGTGTTGTGTATACGCGTCATGAATATAAATAAGTATAAGAAAAAATGTTATGAAGATCTAGGACATGACCCGATCAGTATTCGAATACCTAGTTCAAATATGTCAGCAAACATTCTAAAACAGGGGTCGGCAACCTGCGGCTCCTTGGTGGTTCTTGAATGGCTCTTTATAATTTAAATAAGATCTGGAATCAAAAGATTCGAATTCGAAAAATCCGCCCTGTGGAGCAACATTTTGAAGGTTATTTGATTCAAACTGTTCATTTTAGAGTCCCAGAATCACTTTTAAATTGTTGTAATTCTAAAAAAAAAATCGCCGTGCGGGGCAACAATTTGAATGTTCTTTGATTCAGTTTGTTCATTTTAAAATCCCAGAATTTGGGAAGCTTCGTAAAATTATCAAAATAAACTAGGTACAGAAATATCTATTACATTCGGTGTATTATTAATTGAGCGAGCGAAGCGAGCGTCTCCTTTTGGCTCATTTGGCACGGACATCTGTTTTTTTTCTGCTAGGTGAGGCTATGCAGGTCACAGTTTTGACCTGTTTGTTCATTTTTTATCCAATATTGTTTGTCCAATATTTTTGGAATTTTTGAAGATTTTCATACAAGATTTCGGTTCGAGGTGTTGCGCGTATCCGTGCTCCGCGTTACTCAGAGCGTTTTCCTAGTATCTAATTTAATCATTTTTGGGAAATTGGCTCCTTCACCAAAATCGGTTGCCGACCCCTGTTCTAAATGTACTGACAGTCCATCTCATTTACCCTCGATTGAGTCGTATTCTCAAGTGATTTACGACTTCTGTACATGCCCTTCGCTCTCTTATCATCAAAACATCGAATCCTCGGCTTCCAAAGAAGTTAGTTTATTAAATCACGCATGGGATCATTCAAAGCCCTCTTGAAAATAATCGATCGTCAGAAAAGTTTCCAAAAATAAAAGTCCTCGGAACCAAAAGTTTTCTGATAAAATCCCCTCGTTTCCTGTGATTTTATGTCCGCTAGGGACGACACTGTACCGGCTAACAAGCTGTCACTGTAACTCTGGGCGACACTGTAATTACAGTTAATGAGGGCGGAATAACTGACGTCGAGTGAATTCACATTTATATACTCGAGTTTTTATGTGAGTGGAAAAATGATATTTGCCGGATGGTTGGCGTGTGACAGGCGTGACAAAAGCGTGACGGGGGTAGTTAGCGTCACGTTGTGGAGTGAGTGATTGTGGATTCGCATGATTTCACGTGAGGGAGGTGTTTCAGTTAGGGAGTAATGCGGGCATTTGTAAGCGAAACTTTTGATGCGTATTCTGTACATTACCTGTTTGAAATATGCCCCAATTGAAACTAAAATTCGTTGCAAAAAAAGAAAGACAGCTAATTAATATTTTGACAAAATCCTGTAAGCGAACTTTTCTGTAATCATATTATGTAACCTCAAGTTTGAATTAAAGTCATACATTTTCCGCAGTAACGAGAAGTTCGCAAAGCGGTCAAAAGTGTTTTCATCTTTTTTCGTTCAACTCTTTAGAAAATCTCGTGATTAAACAATTGCTTTGTTATCGTTAGAAGCGTAATTGAAATATTTTCGGAGACTCAATATTGTTTTAGTTTATTCACATTTTCTTGCAAGTCTTGCTTACGAACCATAGTGTAGCTTTGTTGATTCCTTGGGTTAAAAATCAAACAAACTAAACTTAATATAGACAATTAGTTTAAATAATTTTTATATGGTTTCTCTCAATTATTTTCGCCACTTCTATTTAAACCTTGTATTTTCGTTTAACTTTGATGTAGTCCTTTGTCTGGGTCTTTGTCGCGCACATAATCTCACCGACTAGCCTCGAACTCGGTCCTCTTGCGCCGACCCGGCAACCTCGCATTAATAAAACATCTTCAAACTTTTCACTCACCTCATCCGTTTTAGAGAATATATATTCACCATACAGTTTATACTCCACAAAGTTGTTCCCCATGAAGGATACTTTGATGCCTTATTTATTTTCATACCATTCTTTTTTCTCAGAGTGAAAGGCAATTTTTCCTTCACCACATTTTCCCTCCATTCTGCTATTATTTGTGTGGCCACTCGTCTGGGAACACGCGATCTGCCCCGCCCACGTTGCCACATCTCCCCACATCCATCACGCGGCGCCGTGTAATTATAACACTCGGCGAGGAGAGTTGGCAACGTCGCTCGAGTGTCACACGGAGCGGACAGTGGAATGTGGGCCACTTGAACGCAGGACTGCGCGAGTCAAATCAGGTTTAATCAACACAAGGGCGGTGGATGTACCGCAGAGGTAGAACGGCGGATGTCCATTTCATCGCTTTGGCGCTGCGAACTTTTAAAATGATGTGTTCAAACTCTATCAATTGCTATTTTCACTGATTTCAACAAATACAGTTATATTGAATATTCTCTTTTCCAATGATTTATGTCACAATTACAAATATTATTGGATGAAGTCAGAATAACAGATTTATTAGCTTTGGACTAACCTACCCTGGGGCCGTATTTTAGTACTTTTAAATTCCCAATTCTGATGGAATCTGATTCGGTGCAATGTTAATCCTTATGGCCGTGACCAGATTCCATCAGAATGGAATTGGGAAAACGTTCTGGAATAGGCCTCCAGGTGGGTCTGTATGTCTTCTTTTCGCAATACAAGTCAAACAAAGTAACAGATCAGGCCAATGTTTACACACAACATAATTTACTATACTGTTCTACGTCCCATTGATTTCTAGCAAGATCTCAACACCCCGCTGTACTGATGGATCATCCGAAAGAAGAGCCGTGGTCAAGGTCATCCATGAAGAGGTCATCACGGCTCGCACGCGGCGTTTTCCACATTTGTAACGACGTCGACTGGTTTGTCGGAGATGTAATTTCATCAGGCGGAGTGTTTTATTCGATCAAACGAATGTTCAAAAGTGATGAAACGCGCTCGGAATACCTTTGTGTCTGACGCTCAAAACCTAGGCTGGAACGAAACATCAGAATTCCAATTAAGTATAGTTTTTTTTTCAGGTAGCTTGGATAATTGAATTGAAATTCAGTGTGCAACATTGTGAACTTTAATCAAATTATTATGAATCATGGAAAGCAATTAATTTTAACTTTTTTACCCCCAACAACTTTGTGCTTTTGACACAAGGTGTTTAAATGGTAATTCCACGCATTTGATTTTTTTTTGTTTTCTATGTAATTGAACCGGATCTTCTTTTCTTTGATTGGTTCGTAAAGTGGCCTATTTCAATGGCTAGTAGAATCACCACGGTACACTCAACAAAAGATAAAACGGTATTTGAAAGAAACGGATTGGCTGCTTGTCAGATTCTATCAGAGATCGATAGATATGATCTATCAGATCATATCTGTCAGAGTTATATGACGAGTTAGCATAGACTTCATCGGATGATGCCATCAAATCTTTTTCAGCCAATCCATTTCTTTCGAATACCGTTTTATATTTTCTTGAGTGTACCACTCTTATTGCAATTTTTCTGTGTGTTTTCTTTCTTTCTTTCTTTCTTTCTTTCTTTCTTTCTTTCTTTCTTTCTTTCTTTCTGTTTTTTTTATTTATGCAACGCCCAGGTCACACTGATACAACAATCGACCTGAAATTTTGCACACACACTAATGCCATATCGTATATCATTTTTAAACAGAAGCCTGTGATTGGTTGAAATTGAAAATATAACTGTTTGCTCGATCAATTTCAAATTTTGCATGTTCATTGAGTCCCCCATTTTAGGATTTTTTTTTGACAGATTTGACAGATCCGTCAAGAAACTCATTATAGTAATTAATTCATTTGACTAACATGATCTTTTGACATTATTTGTCATATTTACACAAAGAAATAAAAAAAAAGTTATCACAGCTTTTTTTGCATTCGACTAGTTTTTCTTGCCAACTTTCCACAGTGTGTAAAGCAGCCTTATTCGCAGCAGCAACTAATTCGCATGCAATACGAGCTCACACTTAACGCTTTGCACAGAGCGTTTTCCAATCAATTTATATTCAATCACGTAATTCCGACCAACTTCAACAATACATTCCTGGAAGGATTGAAGGATTCTCGGACGCGACTGCAGCGCCCCACGTGGATGTGGGTTAAACGTCTGGCATTGTGGACACATTCGATCAAACGCATTCCGCACGTGGCGTTGATTTAAACGTCCACGTTACGTCAACCGTACTGTTTCGTTGCCCGATAATTAGTTTGGATTTAGTTACAGTAATATTCTGTTTTGGTGAACGATTCACAAATTATTTTATTTAAATTCTCGATGTTCTACCTTCTTTACAGTAGGTTCCGTCAGGAGATTTTGACAGTTGTAAAAACAAATATTAGAATAGACCATTTTAAATATTATCTCGGAGGCTCTGCTTTCTAAGAAAAATCATATGCAGTATTATTTCCAGACACCTTAGTCCCTGTTTTACCTATTGTTGAAACAGGGACTAAGGGGTCTAGAAATCAAACTGCATATGATTTTTCTTAGAAAGCAGAGCCACCGAGATAATATTTTAAATGGTCTATTGAAAAACGTTTTCCAATATGCTTACAAAAATCAAAGAATTTTATAAAGAATGTACAGTACAAAAGAAAACAACCTAAGACAACTTTATTTATTTATTATTCATTTATTAACAAGTAGTGACCAATAGATGTCTTTGGTTGTTTTCTATTGTACTGTGCATTCTTTATAAAATTCTTTGATTTTTGAAAGCTTATTGGAAAAAGATTTTCAATTATATTTGTTTTTACAACTGTCAAAAACTCCTGGTAAAGAAGGTGAAATATCGAGATGTTAAATAAAATAATTTGTGCATCGTTCAAAACAGAGAATATTATTGGAATAATAAACCATAAAAACAAGTTATCTGCAGTGATTTATTAGCAAATATCCCCAGCGTCGCTCCGAAGCGTTTTAACACAGTTTTCAATACAATCATTAACATTGATTCATGTGTGTCATTCAGTAAATGTTATTTGTTCACGTTATTGTCAATATCTTTATTAAATAATTACATTTTGTTAGGTAAATAATGTTTGGAATTCAGAGCAATTTGCAACGAATGTGTTTATAGTTATATTATTCCAGCATAACGAGCGTCCCGCGCGACAATTTCGTTGTCTTTTTACGCCATTATGATGCACAGGTCGACGTCTACCATGAAATATGACAATTACGAATTCCAGAACCACATTATTTTTATTGAATGCCCTATGATTGGATAAAAAATAAAAGTCAGTCGATGTACACTCAAACTAATAAAAATCGGTACTCGAAAAGAAAAGGATTTGCTGATTAAAGGTGAGCTCTTATTTTATTGATAATAACAAGGATTGATTGTCAAGAACCTTACCAACAGCCAATCCTTTTCTCTTTGAGTGCCAATTTTTATTGGTTTGAGTGTACAAAGGAATTAAAATAGGGTAATCTGAAGTTAGGCCGAGAAATGATCACCACCTTGACAAATACAACGAAGAAGGATTTCTGAGATAGATTTTAATCAAGTTTTTAGTAAGAATATGGGATATTCTTCATTACAGTTAATTTACAGATTCCACCCACTTAAGTTCTCAATGACATAATTATTCTCCTTTTTAAACTACTTTATTACATCTAATTTAGGTAATTAATTGATTTAATCTCTTGTGATATCCTGTTATACTCTGCTTCTATGAAATACGGTATTTTCCAATTCGTTAACATTCTAGTGCCCTGGGTCCTACATAGTAAACGGAATTTCATCATTCTCGGCCTAACGGAGTTCTCAAAAGAAGGTGAAAGATGGCGCCATCTTTTATCCCAGCGTTGGAAATTGTAGAAATGCAAGCGTTTTCTTAACCTTTTAGTGCGTCGCCACTTTTTAATTAAGTTTCGCGAGAGAAGTCATAACTGTGAAACATTTACTTGTGAAACACTTTATATTGTTTGTGGACTTCATTATTGAGCCACGAGAAGCGAAATGATGCTGCGCCACAAACATGGCTGTGGAATCGTAAGGGTTAAAGTGATGCAAGCTTTTTGAGCGAGCGTCTCCATTCTGCACTTGTGGACATTTTCTATTTTTGTGTGTTTGTTTGTTTGTTTTTTGGCCCGACGCCAAAGGCCACAATTTTGTTTCCGATCGAGCTGAAATTTTTCACACATACTATATCATTCTAGCTTACTCTTGTATAGTTTTTGAGACCTGACGTCTGATTAGTTCAAAAATAAAAATATCTCACGATTGGTCGAAAATCAAAAAGCTTCGATTAAGTTCAAATTTTGCACGGGCATTAGGACTACCGTTGTCTCTTATTTTACTAATTTTCAGCACAATCGGTCAAGAAAGTATGCTCTTATTGACCTTTATACCTGTTTGAAATATATTGACAAAATGTGATGGTATCGAAATGAATGGGTATTATTTTAAAAGCATCTTGAATCTGATTTTCTTAATGTAACCAGAGTGTATAGATATATAATCTCAGTTTCAATAAAGGCATGAACTTTTATGTAGGATCAGTGTATCTTATTTCAATTTAATATGGATGTAATGTTTTGTGCATTCCATAATTTCGCTTCGAGATGTAGCGCGTTCGGGTGCTCGCTCATCAACGCGTTACACCGAGCGTTTTCCTAGTAATTTTGACAATATCTGAGATGTCCAATTTGAATTGTATAACGTAATACCTACTTTATGTTCCATATTAAGTTGAAACTTTGTGCTTTAGAGCATATAAACATACCAGAAGCGAAGCCGCTAAGCGAATTGGCCTGTTTATGCTCAATTGTCAGTCATCTAGTTTGATCTTCAACCTAAATGTCCATAATAAATGTTTTTTACAGATCTAGAAGCGTCATTTCGTTATCACCCTAGGAACGTTTAGTACTTCTTTTACGATCACCAACAGCTGCTGTAGGTGTCTGGAAAACACTTCTTTCCGGTAACGTTTACCCAATTTCCTCCACTAGTTCTGTTTATCCTGAATGCAATCTCTTCCACTTAACTTTTACTGTAGGGTAATATCAACATGCATACATCGATATACATGCGCCATCACGTCGGTAAAGAAGTCTGTTGTTAGGCTCACCGGGGACGGAGTGGAATACGGAGACGGGAGATAGCTGCTTACCTGCAACAGAAAGAGAAAGACATAAGTATTGAGTTACAGTCAGGGATTTAGTCCGCCCCCGAACGCAACCCGCATTACAGGAAAGTAGTTCTGGTTGCCTACATCTAATACCTTTGCGGGAAATTTGAAGGTTCTTTGGAAAGAAAGAGGTTTAGGTGAGCGAAAAGACGTGTATTTGAGACATAATGATATGAAAGATAGTGGATTCGGTGTCGGTGCTAGGGATTTATGTTTCCGTCCGCCTTTTTGAGTTGATAGTCAGACACAAATTATGATTTGAAACAAGGAAGTTTTCTTGAAATGTCGGGAGATGATGAATATTTAAAATCTACTGAGTAGTTGGAAAAATTCCTGAAAAACAAGATTAACATTAGAAGTATAATAAAATCTATCCACTCAGATCGAAGAAACTTTCGTCCTCAAGTAGACATGGTAAATGTCAGTCCTCAACACCACAAGACCGTGAGCTAATAATCTTATGGACGGAATCCAGTAGACTCTGGACACAAATCCATAAATGCGTCCATAAATATGGTAACCGGTTGGTTTAAAGTTTGGACTATAGATTTTGTTCAGGATTTTAAAAAAATCGTTCAAATTTGGTGCAAAGCAAATAAGGGTAGGTACAGGCGTAGAACGCTATAGAATAGAATAGAATAGAATAGAATAGAATAGAATAGAATAGAATAGAAAAGAATAGAAAAGAATAGAAAAGAAAAGAATAGAATTTTCTTCATTGAAGTCACATTCGAAAGAAACTGAGATAAACGAAGTTTTATCTTGAAACTTTTATCTTCCATATCTACAGATCGATATTTCAAATTGCTTTTTTCTTGATTTTGTGGCAATATGATGGTATATTCACAGCAAGATGACACCTTAAACTTTTTTTTCAAAATAAAGTTCTTCTCTGTACCCTTTAAATCTTCACTTAATTGTTGCTCCCCTTCAATTTTTACGTTTAAATTTATCTCCATTCGAAAACTACGAAGTACAAAATAGTAAGTACAAAATGCCCCATAATATCGTCGTGTCCCATTAACCCCTTCTTTCCCAACGACAACGCGGCTTATGTTTACGACGTGCTTCGGCCCCTTAAAACAAAATGGAGTTTCATCACATCTGAAGCACGAATGACGTCATAAAACACTCGACCAATCAGTGCCTGGCACCCGATGATTAATCCCCATGGCAACAATGTGCAGCTACATTGTTGCCGATGTAATGAGGTCAAACAGCTGATTGCTTTGCCGACATTGTTTCCCATAGCAACGACCAAATCAAACATCGGCAATGAATTAAACATCGCCTTTGTCCAGTTTGTTAGGAGAGCGTTCGCGCAACTCAGCCAAATCGTTGCGTACACTCCTGGACACTGAAATTGGCCCGCGGTCAATGTTCAAGTGGCCCTACGGCTAGTATTTATTTATTTATTTAATGTAATTTTTCGGCCCTAAATTCACGCTAGCCATCCGGTCTTTGTGCCAAAAAATTACATTAAAATAAATGTTAAATACTAGCCGTAGTGCCACTTAGGCCCGGTTGCACCATGTCCCGATAAGTAAGATAAAGTTCACTTTAGCCTAAAGTGAGCTTTAGCGGTCTAGATGGCTGTGTTTCATTGGCTGTTGCCATGGTTTCAGCCGATAAATCCTACCGCTAACTTTATCGGGACTTGGTGCAACCGGGCCCTAAACATTGACCGCGGGCCAATTTCAGTGTCCAGGAGTGTACAATACGACAATTTTTATGGGATTTCGGCCCACTGGATATCAATAAGGAAAATCCTACTTGGAAAATATAATTATTAATCACATGCTAACCCTACCACACACAGATTTCAACAATAAGAATACAACAATAGAAGTACCACACCAACGTTCAGTAACAGTTCATAGACTTGGTAATCATAATATATTTGAACTGTATTTCTACACGTACTTATAGACTAGTTATTTTCCAAAGATATATTGTGCTGGATTAACTAACTTTCGGGTTAATTTCAACTGTTTCAATCATTTTGAGGTATCTGAATGGCTGTGCCGCCAATTAAGTCCAATGTTTAGTTAATCCGGCTCTGATTAACTTTGGTTATACCGGCCCAGGTACGCTAAATAAAAAAAAAAGATTCAGCTCCGAAATACCCAATTTTGTTCTCTACATGCATTTGACAACATGTTAAATTCATACGCGAAGAGCAAAATTGGGTATTTCGGAGCTGAAATCCGTATTTTTTATTTAGCGTCCAAGTTGATAATACAAATTAGATATTTCATCTGTTTTTATCATATTTTTGGAAAACAATATACCTATAGTGTCAATGTGAAAAGGTTTGGTGAATACCAGATGAAATATCATTGTTAGTAAAATTAAGTTGCTGTTTACAAGCCAGAGGGCAGTGAAAAATGTGAAAATTCTACATTTTCTATATTTATTCCAATTATTTCTAGCTAGCTGATATGAACGCAGTAGGTTTAGGGTTTAAAAGTAATTAATATTTTGACTCAGCCTCTTTTTTATACATCCCAACGTTTCAGTTTAAAATCATTACTTATTTTGAAGTGGAGGTTTGGCTGTAGTTTTACACAAATTTTGATTATGGGGACTCCATTAACTTTAACACATAGCAATATAGCACAGCCTTCGTTGACACATTACTTTATTTTTAAATAACTACAGTTTCGAACTAAAAATAATGCATATTAGCAGAGTTTTAATTCATTTTAAATATACGATGGCTAACAATTGCAATTAATCTTAATTTGGCTCGCTGCAATAAACTTGCATATAAATGCACGGGAACTTGGTCTAAAGCGCGGAACTTCGATCAAGACCTAACTAATCAACTAATGACACTATAACTTGATAGTTTTGTTTCACGAAACTACTTGAAACTATCCTCTAGTCATTAAACTATTTTCTCTCAGCGTACGGATGGCGATGTAATTTGTTTAATGGTGCGGTGGTACAAATCATTTCAAGTCTTCGTCAGAGCGAATTTTGTATTTTGATAAATATTATGGACTGTATTTACAATGTTAAAGTTTAATCGGATAGATTTGAGGAGTGCCCTAAGTTCACATGAATGATGAAACTTTCATACATAATGCAATTTAGAGTTCCAGGAGGGACATTGCTGCCATAAATAAATATAAAATGTATTTTTAAGCAATTTCATAATTGTGAAGAAATACTCTGAAGTAACCAAGTAATAAATCGACGAAAACTTTTGTGTAAAACGCATAAAAATGGTCCTTATTTACTATTGAATTTCAACAATTACAGATCCTGTCCTGTGTCTTAGGAAGGTATATGTTCTGAACGGATGTGAGAGTGGGATTGGCAACACAGGCTGAGAACATCTGCTACAGAGATGATATCAAGCGGAATGGCTCCAGGCATGCATTCCAGCGGCCTGCGTTCAATTCCAGTGGTCGACATACCTGGCTGGGGGACATCGCGGTGGCCCGTATACTAATAGTCCACGACCGCGTCCATCCCACACTCCATCATTCCATTACATCTGTGCAATTCACCATTGGTTCACTATTCCTCATTCACAAAGATAGTCTAACTTCAACCAGTTAATAAAACGAGAAGGTCGCACTAATCTAGGATAAAAACACTTGTATATTATAAAATGGACCGCGCTATTTCGCCGACGCGTTCGGTCGACTTCCTCAGGCGAGACTGACAAGACAACACCAAACCAAAACAAAACAAAACAAACCTATAACTACTGAGCAACCGGTGAACTTGTCATTCCGCGTATAAACAAATCTCGCACAACGGGCCGCACATTATTGCGCCATGAGTAATCGACGGTTGGCTGATAATGTTTTTATTACAAAAAATTAAGGCAGCTTCAACAAATTTTCTTTTCCTTATTGTTTTCTTTATATCGTAAATTGACACAGCAGAATCCCAAATGAAATTATGCATATTTCTTGATGCTATTTATGCTATTTCTTTGATGACTCATGGTGCAGTATTGTGCAAGTTTTACAAAATATCGTGGTCCATTTTATATATTTTTTAATTAATACCAGTGTAATTATCCTTGATTAGTGTACATTACGAATATAATAGCTGATTTTAATTTTATATAAAACTAGTCTGTATTTTGGGGAAAACGTTTGCGCTCGAAATAATGGGGCGGGGGGGGGGGGCGGAGACCCCCCCACCCCCCCCAGCGATATGCGGGTCCAGGCCGCATAGTTCCGGGAACATTTTGAAATTTCAGAGCTGGTTTGGACCATTTCTATAAGTTTCAAAATGGCTGCTGAACTTACTGCACTGCCACATAGAATGTATATAGTATCTATAAATGATGTGTATCATTTTAAGCTTTCTGAATATATTTTAATTGCATAGAGAGGGAATTATAATAATTTATAAATTTCAATGACGTCATTTCCGGTCTCATAAATTGGAAAATTCTAGGTTGACTGTTCCTATTCCATAGAGATGGCCTTCCAAATCGCTTGGCGTTAGTTTTGGACCGATATGTCTACCAGTTTTTGAGACATGACGTTACTCCGGTTTCAAAATGGCGGCTGCAACCTCTGACCCCTTGAATTATAATTTAAACATGATACAATTTTATTATAAACTGTCTCAAATAGTGTATTTCTTGCATCAAAATTAAATTTGTGAGATTATTCAAAGGTGTGACGTCATTTCCGGTTTCGGTATTGGAAACTGCAAATATTATTGATGATAATGCATAAAGTTGACCGTCTTAATTGTTTAGCGCTGGTTTCGTTCAAATCCATTTAGCCGTTCTTGAGATATGATGTCACTTCCGGTTTCAAAATGGCGGCTTCCGGTTGGTTTTATAACAAGTCATATTAGACGTCAAAAACACATACTTTACATAAATATCAAAATAATCGGATCAACTTTTGTTGCCGAAATGCCAATCGATGTATTTCAAATTTCATGACGTCATTTCCATTTCTTTAACATAATGTTTAATCTTTTGTTACTGATAATGCATAAAGATGACCGTCTGAATCGTTTGGCGCAAATTTCGTTCCAATCGGTCTAGTCGTTGACAAGATATGACGTCACTTCCGGTTCCAAAATGGCGGCACAAAAAATTCATGGGAACAAGGTTAAATCAGACGCCAAAAGTGCACACGTGGTAAAATTGTGAGATCAATCGGTTCAGCCGTTTATGCTGTGGCCTGTTTACCGGATTTGAATTCCAGGAGACTAACTACTAAGATTATTATTATGAAAACCGCCCTAAAACACGATTTTCACGGCCCTCTAGCTCGCAAAGGGCGTAACCTATTGTTCCCAAATTTGGAATATGTTGTAGGGTGGGCCATAGCTCGAAATTAAGATATTTCGCAACAATGTGAGATTTCACAATTTTAAGATCCAGTAGGCCAGAAAGGCCACTTTGATGCTTATACAGTAAAAGTGGGTTTGCTCCAGCCTTTATATGAGAGTGTGCGCGCGTCGTACGACTTGGCTGGCGTGGAGCGACCGCTCCACTAAATGAATTCCTTGAAGGCTTCGCGGCTGGTCTCTATTATACCTACAACATTCACAGAGCATTCAAAGTGACTTTTTATCTCTACTGTGAAGTATGTTACCGGGAGGCGCGAGTTCGAAGTGTTCTTCAAGATTTTACCTCACACCAACGGAACTATCAGAAATCAAAGAGTCGTCGTTCATTTGAACTTGTGGAATAATGCCTCCACATTTTCTGTAGAGTACATTATGCCAGCTGGTACGTTCCCAAAGAATAAATTGTATACCTACACTTTGTGGCCGCACTCAATATACCTACTCAAGTGTGTGGAATTCGTAAAATGAGTTCATTTTGTATGTTTCTATTTAATTTTTAGAAATTCCACCAATCGGTTCAGTGATTGAAAGTTTCTACAGATTCATTGTGTTTATAAAGTTCATAGAAATTTTGGTTTGCAGGTAACCCAAATTTAATATTCTCAATTAATTTTCATAATTTTCCATGTGATTTTGCAGTCGATATGAAAAATCAACCCCTTCAAAATCAAGCCACACATAATGCTTCCTGACAGTCATACTAAAAAAACTGTGGAAATAGTCAACTTAATTTGAAATGGAATATTTCCTTTTTAAATATATTCCGTAGGTAGAAGAAAATTATTATTTACATTTCGCCGGGGCGTTGTGTAGCAGAAACAAACGAATCGGAAGAAACAATTGATTTACGTCCAATTGAGCTAGACAACCAGACAGGAGACTACATTAGCCCTCCATTGGGTAAACAATCGCTCTAGTCTTTTTATTCGCCCAGACTTCCATTTCAATCTCTCTTTAAAGCAAACAACGAGCAAAGCGACTCTCTCTGTATTCCAAAGCAATTGCATGTGAGTAATCCGATGTTAGTACTGCATCCGACAACCAGGAGCGCTGCTAGTACAGGTAATTCGCTTGCAAACGAGGCATTTGCATATCCCATTTGCAGCGCGGCAAAAACAGCGCCGAGTGAATTCGCGTTGTCTAGGAAGCCGTGAGATGTCTGTCGGCCTTGACTTGTTGCCGGTAACTACCTGCATAGATTGCATTCATATTGCATTCAGCACTTCCGGCTGGCTTATCTAGTTGGCGTAAGCTCGACGCTGCCAACAAGAGTTTTATCATACATAAACATTTCTAGAAAATATAAACAAATTAAAAACGAAAAATGTAAATAATTTAAGAAGAAACTAAAAAATAAAGCGGTGTATAAAAACTTATATTTTTTTATTATTTTCAAATTATTGATATAGTATATTTTTCATTTGTTTACATTTGCTATTACGGTTTATGTTTGAAATTTTTAAGCTTATGGCCAAATTGAGGCACAAGTTTGGTGTAGTGCTCTGCGGCAGTATATGGGCGAAATGATTTCACGAATTTTAAGTGCGAACATGTTAAAGACGGCTGAGTAGTGAGTTTGACCTTGAAAAGTTTTTTAATCGATTTTTATCAATATCTTTTACCAATGTAACAGTTAATAAAATAATGCTTTGTACGAGTCTTCAGAACACATCAATGAAAATAATTTTATAGCTTGGAATGGTTTATTAGTTTTATTTTGTCCTACAGACGTTTAGTGCCTGAAAATTAGTCAATATATGGCACTAAACGTCTGTAGGACGAAATTTAACTAATAACCCATTCTAAACTATGAAATTATTTTCATAAAACAGTTCTCAAGAATCGTACAAAGCTTTATTATATTATCAGTTACATTGGTAAAAGATATTGATAAAAATCGATTAAATATCTCTCTTCATGGCCACGCTCACTACTCCTTTAAATCTCAATCCTCTTAAGTGGGAAAGTGCTTGGCATTCTTCTTACAAGTGTTTGTTTTTGTACCGTATTAGAAGTGAAGTGAAATCAAGATACAGTCTCTCGGCGATTGCGAGAGCTATTCTCGCGATATGCAAATACAATCTGGATGCAAGTAGGTCGTAGGTTCACTGAATCTCACGTGAGAAAGCGGATTAGACGCCAGATGGCGGGCACAATGTGAACAACAAATGTGATGCCTCGCGGAATGGAAAAACAGAATTATATTCTGGGAAATTGCATGTAAAAGTATGTCAAACATTCGGAGTTGTGCAGAGGTATGTCAAACTTGCAGGATTTTGAGAGAGGATGAGATATCAAATAACGCCATAGAGATGTCTCTTATAAATTAGATTTGCCCGAACACTGGATGGTAATCACTGGATGGTTAGGACGAATAGATTTCCAGGATTCGATTTACAATCATTTATATATTTCATTAATATAAAAAGAAAAATTGACAATGACTTAACAATTTGCTATGCGTATTGCCAAAGATATCTTTGGTATTGCTATGGCAACAAAGTATTCATTATGAATAAACATTGTGGGGGAAGGGGGGGAGGGGTTTGCTACTTACAAATTGCATTTTAATAATCTGAAATACGTCACAAGCCGTGTTTCAGAAATGCCCCGTGGCAATTTATGAATGAAAATTCTACTTTTTTCGGGTTCTGTGTTTATTATTTGTGTTGTTAACTATAATACAAATCCATGTAACTTTCTTTTAAGTACAGAATTATCAGATATGTATAACATTAGTGAATTTAGCTTCCAATTTGGCTGACGAAATCAGACTGTGTAGAATTGGGAATTGCTGACAGCTTTTATCCCTTGATCGACCTAACCAATATAAAGTAGACACGTAATTAATGAGCTAAACAGTAGTAGCTAATGATGTAGCTTCATTGATAAATACAATGCAGATTGCAGACAACAATTCCAATTCGTAGACAGAAATAACAGCGTCAACGTCGTCGATTGTTATGTAAACTTTAACAACTCCACAGCGACAAACAACTCCTTATACATAAAAATCTACTTTACAATAGACTTTTATCGGTGCCACAGGTTGCGAGATTTTAGCAAACAACATTCAAGATGGCTGCCAACTCGTCTGCGTTCCAGTGGTGGGGGGTGGGGGGGGGGGGGGGAGTCACTCTGGAAAACTCTTGCAATTTCGCGGCGAGAATGTTATGCTATGTTAAAATATTCACGACGGTTTTTTTGATGGCGAGATAAACGAAGCAAGGCGAAAAACTTTTACAAGACGCTTCTCTTGGAGGGCATAAAACAGAGATGTGTGCAACATGAGCCTCTTTGATCAACGTGTTGATCAGCCGGGGATAACAAAATGTTCATTCCGTGCCGATATAACGATACGATTTAAATTCACTTTGCCTGTATTATAGGCAACCTGTATTACTTATGTGTATTACAGGTTGCCTTAAATTAAGGTAGAATATACCCCTTAATGAATCCACCAGTACATGATCTCCTGTAATATAGGCAGCCTGCAATACACATAAATAATATCAGGTTGCTGGTTGCTTGATGTAATTCACCCCTGAACGAAACTCCAATACACTTATTCCTGTATTGGAATAAAACTGTATTTTACAGTATTTTACTATATTTTACTGTGTGTTGGTAAATTGTATTACTAAGGTGTATTAAAGGTTCATTAAATCAAGATAGTTTTCGCCTGAACGCAACCACAAGTACATGGTATCCCTTAATTAGAGCAACCTGTATTACTTATGCGTATTAGGTATACGTTGCATAAAATAAAGGTCATTTACTCCTGAACGCAACCACCGATACTCTTTTTCCTCTATTGTATTTGTAGGCAACCTGTATTTAATAAGTGTATTACAGGTTCCCTGCAATCAAGATCGTTTGCCCCTGAACGCATCCACCATAACACAGTTTCCTGTATTTTAGGCAACCTGTATTACTTACGTGTATTACAGGTTGCATAGGTTTTATAACAGTGAGTGTAAATATTTTTATGCTTGCGAATTATGGTCTTAAAAGGTGGGTTTATCTTCGAAGCCAGACAATATTAATAATATATTATGTGGACGAAGTAAGGGTAGTAAATATGTTGGTAAATACTGCTGGTCACGTAACAATCCCCAAAGGTGTTGTGCAGTGAAGTATTCGCAAGTGTTTATGTGGGTTCGTAAACTAACAGGAACCGGCGAATCGATTTAACAAGGCTTGCAGGAGTTTAAAAGATATCAAATTCAAATCATATGGGGACTAAGTTTCGGTTTAGCATATTCCATTATCACCAACTTTACAAACACAACATGGCCTCGCGGTGTAAGAGGGGAATTATTGTGAAGTTGGTGGAAGTGTGGTTGGTTGGAATATTAAGTTCAGTACCAGATTTCGAAACCAAGTATTGAAGGGATGAAAGTGTAAAACTATAACCGAGATGTTATCGAAACTTCTAGAACTCGACTTAGTTAGTTTGTGACATGTCGATGACTGTTTTCCTGATAAAATTTGGATATAATATCCGCTGAAGCACAACAATTTTGATTTTCAAATATGTTACAGATGGGTTGAAAAATTGACATGTGCAAAAGCTCACTTCGTTTGGCTGATACGAATAAAACATCAAATTAGATCAGTGATAAATTCCCTTGCATGTGAAACTTCAATGATATTTCACTATTGTATTTTGAGGGAGATACCTGAACTAAATTTATATATATATATATATATATATATATATATAATGTCATGCTTTAAGGTATAATACTGCGTTATAGAAACTATTATCAACTCCGACGTTTCGATTTTATTTTAAAAATCTTCCTCAGGGAGCAAATACAGTAAAAAATGTGAAATGTCAAACTGACATATGAAAAACAATATAACAATATTTTACAAAACATACAGAACCAGTTGGAATAAAATGGAAAACAAGGTCAATAAATATAAAAAGAAACAAAACCTACACAATTAAGATATAAATATAAATCCAACAACTCTGTACATTTTATAAAATAATTCACAATATGTTCGTGTTTAACGTATTTAACGTATATAACGTATATATATAGCTGTTTTCCTACCATAACGTTGGTATAGAGACAGAACTACAATATATTTTAAATAATTTCATAATTGCGACTATTTCCCATTGATGAGAATTTAAGGGAAAAAAACGAATACGTTAGCTGTGTCCCTCATGATCGGGTGCATTCGGGCATGTTCGGGTACATTTGGCTGACAGTAACAGCTGTCCTCTACACGCTACATGCTCGGACATGTTCGGGTACATTCGGCTGTCAGTAACAGCTGTCCTCTACACGCTTCCTGTCTCCCTCACATTCGGGCATGTTCGGGTACATTCGGCTGTCAGTAACAGCTGTCCTCTACACGCTCATGCTCGGGCATGTACGGGCATGTTCGGGCATGTTCGGGTACACTCGGCCGCCAGTAACAGCTGTCCTCTACACGCTACCTGTCTCCCTCACGTTCGGGCATGTTCGGGTATATATTCGGCTGTAAGTAAAAGCTGTCCTCTACACGCTACCTCATGCTCGTGCATGTTCGGGTATGTCCGGTTTCATTCGGCTGTCAGTAACAGCTGTCCTCTACACGCTACCTGTCTCCTTCACGTTCGGGCATGTTGGGATACACTCGGCTGTCGGTAACAGCTGTCTTTTATCACGCTCATGCTCGGGCATGTTCGGGTATATTCGGCTGTCGGTAACAGCTGTCCTCTACACGCTCATGCTCGGGCATGTCCGGGCATGTTCGGCAACACTTGGCCGGATTCTTACACATGTAATCCCGCGCGAACGAAAGCGCTGAAATCCTCTTAGCGTGGAAATTATCACCGAGCGGCGCGCGGACGACGAGAAAAGCGGGAAGAACGCCGCGCTTCGGGTGCGACGAAGTCTCTGACGTAGTGATTGATTGAAACTTAA
The DNA here is from genome assembly GCA_934045905.1 of Leuctra nigra. NCBI lineage: Eukaryota > Metazoa > Arthropoda > Insecta > Plecoptera > Leuctridae > Leuctra > Leuctra nigra. Next base: position 3,170,961 of record OW203769.1, on the reverse strand, counting down.
GCGCGGATTAAGTGCGACGCCATGTTGCTTCGCACGGACAGAGAATGTGGTCGCCGACGGAAGTACGGAATTGAGGGAATTTTGTTTTAAGCCTATATTAACGAAACCGTGAGCTGCTTTATGAAAACGTTGTTCGAAAGATATTATGAATTTGGTTGTGCTATCTAAACAATTCTGTTACTCAGGAGGTAGAAGGACGAAAGCCCATCAATTCGATGATGCGTTGGACACTTTGTGAATGATGAAATCAAGGCTCTATCAATTGCGAAATATGCATGATTATTTTTGATAAAAACTTTAATTCAAAATAGCAACATATATGTTGGTAAATAACACTATTTCCACACTAAAATGTGTACATTTCATTCATAAATATATAAAATATGAAATCACTGGCCGGGATGGCGTTTTCCCGCCAAAATTTACACATAATTTTATTTCATATTTCATAAATAGTGTGTTTTACCGACGGATATGTTGTTATTTGAAAATATTGTATTTAAAAAACATTTTCATATTCCCAATTACTGAATGTGGTATCTAACGAAAGTCCGGAATTAAGTTATGAACGTGTTAGAACGAAGCTTTATGAAAATGTTAGACTCTATAATAACTCTGTATGTCAGAGATAGAAGGAGAAGATCCATTGTCTCAATTTTGCATCGCACACTTTTGAAATGATGTAATCTAGAGACTTATGTCAACAAATACAGTTACAGTTAGAAAATGACGCCTGACATTACAAATATAATTATGTGAGGTCGGAATTACTGGTATTTGATTTCACTTCAAGAATCATTAACTGGTTTTCCGGCTTTTTATCTCTATGTACGGATAGTGATAGATATAATAAATATGATTCCAGCAAACAAGGAACACGAGTGCACTCTGGTGGATATTACTTCAATGGCGGATGTAAAATGAACATTTCTATAAAAATATCTGCTTTTACAATTTGTTATGGCGACAAAATGTAAATTTATAACTACATTTTAATTTAAACCGTTTCTCCTTTTGCACTGCATTTCCGAAACACGAACTGTCAAAATAAATAAGTGAATCTATATAATATACTTTCCAATTGCCATCTTGCAAGAGTGGCTCCGTCTGGAATCGCTTTCTTGCATGAATAGTTTGTAAATTATTTTAGTTCGAGTGTTTTTAGCCTTTTCTAGTTTTATACGATGACAATATTTTCAATTCGTTTAGCAAAAGTAACATTTCCTGGAAGGAATTCCTGAAAATTCTCTAGGAGAATGGAAAGACTGCGAAAAATGTTTTTAGAATCATTCCTTTCTGACTTTGTGTCTCGAGTCAATTCGAAAATATAGTGACATGTACAGTCACCTCCACATGTCCTGATAAAACTTACCCCCTATCGCGACTACCAGTCGTACACAGACGTTGTATAATTTGCTTAAAATACAGATATTTATAAAGAGAGGGGTGATTTGTAAGATATGGTTTTATCTCCGGCTTTTATCACAACAAAACAAAAGGCGGCTGTTTAAATTTATACAATACATAGGTAGTTTCTTTTTCTTTTCTGTACTGCTAAAATTGTACTTAAATTGTACTTATTTTATTGATTTGACTTTACCCGATTCATTTGTGCCCTACAAGCATAATCATGTGTAGGTACTTTTGTAAAAGTTTTGTTCCGTTTTCGTTTCATAAGTTTAGCGATTACATTATGGGGACTTCACACATTTTTATTGTTTCTTTACTTTATTTTTGATTTGTTTATTTGATTTTTGACATTCAGTTGGTGTTTGTTAAAATGTATGCAAACTAAATGTGTGAATAAAATACATTGAAATTGAAAATTGAAATCAATCTAAGGAAAAACATTAACAATTTATTTTGGGACAGATCTTGCAAAAACTACAACAAAGTCAACATGATGATTTTGGAAGTAGGGCACAATATCATACCGACTATGACATTATCGGGGGAACAAAACATGGTGAACAAACGTTAAGCGTTGTAAGAGTGACGTAAGCCGCTTAAAATATGTATGCAAATCATCCTGAAGCGCATTTAAGTGAACGTCTGTGCTCGATGAATGTGGACAGGTGGAAAAGCGGCCCGGAATTAGCGATGCGGTATTGGTGAAAGACACATGGGGGGGGGGAGGGGAGGGAGATCAGAATAACTCAAGCCCCGACGAGACCGCTAAACGAAACTGTCAAGAAAATCAATGGCTGACAGAACTCGCTCGCAAGACTACTGGCAAGTGACGTATTCACATGCGTGTGGACGTGTCTCTTGTCGGAGCTTCATGCGTCACGCGTCACGTCGGTGTGCGTGTGCCGGGATGTGCCGGGATGTGCCGGGATGTGCTGGGATGTGCTGGGATGTGCCGGACTACTGGCAAGTGACGTATACACATGCGTGTGGGACGTGTCTCTTGTCGGAGCTTCACGCGTCACGAGTCACGTCGGTGTGCGTGTGCCGGGATGTGCCGGGATGTGCCGGGATATGCCGGACTACTGGCAAGTGACGTATTCACATGCGTGAGCGACGTGTCTCTTGTCGGAGCTTCATTCGTCACGCGTCACGCTTGTGTGCGTGTGCCGGGATGTGCCGGGATGTGCAAGACTACTGGCAAGTGACGTATTCACATGCGTGTGGGACGTGTCTCTTGTCGGAGCTTCATTCGTCACGCGTCACGTCGGTGTGCGTGAGCCGGGATGTGCCGGGATGTGCCGGGATGTGCCGGGATGTGCCGGACTACTGGCAAGTGACGTATTCACATGCGTTTAGGACGTGTCTCTTGTCGGAGCTTCATTCGTCACGCGTCACGCTTGTGTGCGTGTGCCGGGATGTGCAGGGATGTGCCGGAAGGTAGGAGGATGTAGCGGGATGATTTAGGTACAATGTAGCTTATTACTAGGAAAACGCTCTGAGTAACGCGTTGATGAGCGAGCACGGATACACGCAACACCTCGAACCGAAATTATGTTTATCGAAAATGTCATTAAAAGCCAATAATTCTTGAATTTCGTCACAGACTTGTATAAATATCTCCAAAATTTCCAAAAATATTGGTCCCAATAACCTTGCTAAGTTTTAAGTTGATCGATTAAACCTTTGATTGAACGGTTCCTTGTTAAGTTTCAAAAATCACAGGATATCTTTCAAACAATATACCTGGGACCACTCATATGATATGATATTACTGTGGACACAATATCAGATCAATCTGTTAAACGGTCATTATTAGTTTCATTTCGTTTGAAACTTTCTGCTCGAACTACCTTGCCTTGAACTAAAGATTCGATGTCGCCGTGAATTTGACAGCCAACACACAAAATGTCCCTAAAATTACAAAAACTTTTGAAAATAACTACAAATTAGACTGAAAATTGGCAAAAATACCTTAAATGTTGCTACCAATTACCATGCGAAGTTTTTAGTTGGTCGGTCAATCGGCAATACCCGCTGCACGAGAGCGGGTATTGCGTTGATTGTTTGAGTATCTCCTTGCAGCAGTCTGGTCGGGGGTCTCTTTGCTCCTTGATGCTTTATTATTAACGATATTTTGTTTCAACCTTTTAGATTTAGCTTCGTCAGTTTCTTGATCTTCAATTTCACGCAGACGCTTTTTCGCCTTTATGGCTTTCATTCTAGCAGAAGTCTTTCCATTTTTCGGCATGTTTAAATAGGGATAAGATAGGTAATGAAAAAGTAAGAAGTAGAGTACCTACCTAATTAAAGTACAATAATATTTGTGTGATCAATGTTTGAAATGCACGAAATGTGTGCTCAAAGACGTAATGTATTCAATGTCGTAATGTTACGAAATGAATCTTGAACAAAACTTCGCAAATATGAAAATAAAGTAATCACCTTTCAACTAATAAGCGAAAGGAATCAAAGTTCCACACAAAAAACGGATCAGGTAAAATAGTAACTACCTAGTTTAGAAACGGAATGAATCCAACGTTCCACAATTAAAATAAGACAACGTAATGTTTTGAACTGAATGAATCAAAACTTTCAAAAAAAAATAGCAACCTTCAAGGAAATGTCAGGCTAGACAGAAGCTCAGAAACGGAATAAATCCAACGTTTCCAAGAAGAAAATAATTTGAAATAATCAATCCCCTGGACAAAAACTGTAGATACCTAATATCTATGCTTTAAAAGCGATTCAATTTTACTAATACCTTCACAAAGTACACCAAATTGCCAAAATTATCAACGAAAAGAAGCAAAATGCAGGAGAGATTTGGAATGACGTGTGAACGCTAGAAGAGAACAAACGCCACTCAATGATATTATTGAAATGTGAGCTTATGTTTCTAATCCCTCCTGGATGCAAAATCAGCCAAGTAGAAACACGGGAGGCACGGCCATTAGAACTACGAATTGACGAAAAGACAATCAAGGTCCTTAAAAACTCGAAATGATTTGTTGGAAACTATGATCCAAATTGAATTATTCAAATTTGATCAACTCAATAAACATAAAAATATCTGCTTTTCACTAAAAAACTGTACATACCATCAAAACACTCTTGTACCTAAAGCAAATCAGATTCAGTTGCATTGGAAAGACATTCATTTTACAAAAACTGTAGATACCTAATAAATACAAATAGGTACTCTGATCTCAAATACAAATACAAATAAATACTCTGTACAATAAAATGTACAGAGCATATTCCGCTGATTCTATTAACATTCATTTTCAATGTTTCATTTCTGACAGCTATTAAAAATGTCAATAAGTGCATACTTTCTTGACAGATTCGGCTGAAAATTTGTAAAATAAGTGACATTGTTGGTCTTACTGACCATGCTAAAAATGAGTTTGATCACATTTCTCGAAGACCATTTTCATTTTTTAGGCTATCAGGAGATACTTATTTTAACAATGAACCAATGGATGGATTTCAAAAAAAAATTGGGTCTGCAAACAGAGAAGGTTGTCTTTACATGTGTGCAAAATTTCAGGTCGATCGGTGAAACGGTGCGACTTCCATTGCTTCCTTTAGCATACAAAAACAAAAACAAAAAAAAAACAAAAAAAAAAACAGAGGTCCGTGCTAAAAGAGCCAAATGGAGTCGCTCGCTTCGCTCGCTCAACAAAACGGGTGCTGGCTTCTTTCATAAGTCATGACCTCTCTCTCTTCGAAATAAGTTAGGTGTCAAGACGAAAAATAATCATCTCATATTATTAAAAAGACGCATGGAATAAGATGGCTGCGCTTTTAGTTCACACATTTCCATTGTTTTATTATTTTTGGTAAAATATTCGTATTTAACACTTTGAAACGTACCAAGTGTCATAAAGTATTCCAGTCTGTGGGAATATTTAGCCTATTGGCTGTAATGGGACGTTACTATCTGATTTTTGTAAAATTTGTCAGCGTGAAAAGAAATGTCAAAAAAAGCTTTGACGAACCGAGCTTTTCCCGTTCGCTCTCGCAAGCCTCTTAAAATCTTATTCAAAATTTAGCTCAATGTCTACGGCTTAACAGTAGATTTCAAGGTCAAATCCTTACATGGAATGGCGTTTACTAAACATCCATATAATCCATGTGAGCATTTAAGTCACAGACATTACTAACTACTGTGTATCCCCTGTGGCGAAATGAATGCTACGGAACTAATTAGAAGCATTAAGGTGCTGCAAGCGCTCGGCCGTTTTAGAAAACTGAGAGAGAGAAATTGTTTCATAAGTGGGTGTAACTTTGATATGATGTTCACATGATCAGTCTGATTGTACAGAATTATTTCATTTTTGCTAATTGCATTATTAATTAGGCGCCGGTTATTCAACAAAACCGCGCAAAACGATGAAATTTCCGATACGATTGGAGACCATACCCGTGAACCAATTGATCTCAAATTTTAATCATGATAAGATAAAAAACAAACTTAGGATTATCACTAAGCACATTTTTAAAAATAAATTTCTTACGGCACCTATTGAGGCAAGAAAATATAAAAAGTTTCACCAAAAATCAACTAGATAACCCTAAGTTTGTCTTTGATCAAATCACGGTTAAAATTTCAGATCATTTCGTCAACCCATTTTGTCTCCAATCGTATCCAAAAAAGTGCCTGCAAAACGCGGCAAAATCGTTCACGCTTGCGGCACCTTGCGTAATGTTGAGAGTGAGAAAAACAATTCCCTCTCCTCACACTACGGTAAGTAGAGAGATCTCGCAACGTTTGTCTTCAATCGATCCCGAACCGTTCTGAATTAGCATGGACCAGACCTTGTTAGCATCCAGTTACTCGCGACTGCGTTGGAATGGCATGCACGAACTTGTACGAACTTGTCCTAACTTGCACTAACTTCCACCAGGCCTGTGATAGGTGGAGAAGTTCGAACCTAACGAACTCTTTCTATCGGTTGAGCTGCTCTGCTGTATAACGTGTTTCTACGTACAAATATGACGGTGAACGAACACACATAGTTTATTTTATAATGCTATTCTCCGATATTGTGAGATAACGATTCGTATTCGTAAAATTACGTTACAATCTATCCGAATAGTTTCATAAAATATTTGATGTTTCTTACACATTATTGTGATGAGAAACTTCATTTGCATACACTTTCATTTGGATACGATTAAAGACGAAATGGGTGGACAAAACAAATTAAATTTTTTTGATTTTTCCGTACATTTTTTAATGTTTTCTTCGTAATTAGTTAAACATTATGGTGATGATGACATCACGATGACGATGACGATGACGATGACGATGACGATGACGATGACGATGACGATGACGATGACGATGACGATGACGATGACGATGACGATGACGATGACGATGACGGTGACGATGACGATGACGATAACGATGACAATGAAGGATGACGATGACGATGTCCATGACGATGACGATGACGATGACGATGACGATGACGATGACGATGACGATGACAATGAAGGATGACAATGAAGGATGAGAGTGGGAAAGAAGCGGTCGTAGTCTATCAGACTATCAGTATTAATTCCCATCTGACTGAGGAAAACTACGGTCAATCATGAATCAGGTATGCAGGCTGCTAGAATCAAACCTGCACCTCCAGAGCTTTCCTACCTGAGCCATCTTGCACAGTAAGCTGTATAAAATGCGTGTGAAATGTCTGGTCTTACATCAAATTGCTTGGCGTCTAGAAGTGAATCATGTCTCATTTTAGAACCCCCAAAGCGTCATCAAGGTACGCAGAACAAGACACAAAGCAGCTCCAATGTGCCACCCGTCAGCCCATCAAGTATTATAAAATCACCCGACACGCTTTCGTTCTTGAAGACGAACTTTCTCCTCGCTTCGCAATCACTCGACCGTAAAGATCCCGCACACAACTTCTTTATCAAACTTTCTCGTCAGTGATTGGTCCAACTGACAGGCGGCACAAAGCGGGCGAGCCAATCGCACGTCCGGATAAGAAGAAGAAGAAGTCAACCGAGCGAACCAAAGTGAAAGCTGATCTCTGGCTAATGCAGAGGGCTCTGGCGGAGAGGAAGGAAATTAAAAATGCAGAAAACATTTTCCCGTCAGTCCTGGGGGTGGGTGTGGGGGTGGGGGGGATTACAGGGACTACTTTGTCTCGCGTCAGAGCTCTGACGTCACGTCTGCCAAACATTAGTAGAGGCATTGTGAGAAGAGAAACAGGCGGACGTTTTTTTTTTATATAACAATAAAAAAGAGTTGCTCGGTCGAGTCGTTACGGTTGCGATCTACTAACGCGTGTTAAACTCGTATTTAACCGCCGGTTAGCCGGAGATATTTCATCTCGAATAGATTAACGAGCGAGAGAGAAATGAGAGAAAGCTTTTTGCAAGAGTAATTTTCGCAGCGGTCTGGAATACTTGTGGGCGATTTAAAAAGTCGGGCGAAACACGATTGTAATAAAGATAGTTGGAGAGGGTTTGTATTTGCTTGGAAAACGCTCTGTGTAACGCGTTGATAAGCGAGCCTTTTATTGCATGCAAATTAGTGTTTGTAAGAGTTGATGCTCCATAAAGTTTGGACTACCGCTGTTTATCTCTAAAACAAAATATATGATAAGTGTCAAAATTAAGGTGGTGCCAGCGCGAGTTCCATCGCTTGTTCCAGGCACTTTTATGTATAAGATTAGAGACAAAATGGGTTGACAAACCGATTTGAAATTTTAATCATGATTAGATAAAAGACAAACTTAGGGTTATCACTTCGTAAATTTTTAATTTTTTGCTTCGTTAATTAGTAATAATTAGTTGATTTTTTGTGATAAATGGTCTATTTTCTTGTCTCACTGGGTGCCGTATGAAATTATTTAATTTTAAAAATATGCCAATTGATAACCCTTAGTTCATCCTTTATCTAATCATAATTCAAATTTGAGATCAATTTGTTAACGAGTATGATCTCCACTCGTATAGGAAATTTCATAGTTTTGAGCGGTTTTGTTGAATAACCGGCGCCTAATTAACAATGCACGAAGCAAAAATTAAAAAGTGCAACTAATATCCAATCAGACTGATCATGTGAACATCCTATCAAAGTTTCATTCACTTATAAAATAATTTTTCTCTCTCAATTGAAATTTATGAAATCTGATACAAAATTGGTATCAATGGACATCAAAATTTTTTTCTATTTGTAGAACAAAAACAATGTGAATTAACTTGATCTGACAGTTAATTTCGACTTTTTCAATCAGAGGAACTTAACACTCGACCTGTGGTATGCCAATAGTGTTTGTGCAGAACAACAGGTCGATTGGTTGATCGAGCAATGCAGGTCGAATGCAGCCCGCAACACACGACAGAGAAGCAGGTTGCCTATACTGACACAGAAAAAAGGGCATATATTCCTGAATTGAGTTTACTAATCGTTTGAGCCCAGTTGAAGCGATGCGAATGATAACGCATTCATTATTCACTGCCGGGCCGTCCAAAGCTAATTGTACTTCTTTCACAAAGAGTGGCGCCGGGTTTTACAATATTCAGTTATTACCATGGCAACAGCCAATGTGCAGGGCCAACAAGCTTAATGATGGAGTTCATTATTCAGAACAGTATGGGACTTTAACAAGTTTCTCCAAGTCAAAGATTATGAAGCAAAAAGGTATGTGAGATGATTTAACGTAACTTATGTTTTTATTCTACAGTCAAATTTAAAGTTAGGAACAAGTCAGTTTCTGGAGAAGCCACACTGTTCGAAAAGTATACCTCGTTACATTCATATATAATTATCTTTATCACAATTTTTAGTTCAAATCCTAACCCTTAATATTGTCAAAATTGTTTTGCAATTCTTACTCAAGGTGTGGACTACATCAATCTTATGGCACGTTTATGTTTGTTTGTGTTTTTGTAGGCAATGCCCAGGTCAATTCGTTCGAACTTTGTCCTAAGAGCGGTTGATTGTGTGAAAATTAAAACGATCAACTTCAAATTATGCATTGTGATGGTATCAACATTTTCGTTGTTTTTTACCATTTTCATACAAATCTAGTCATTGGCATTATACGAACATTTTGTTCTTGTTTTGAAATTAATCGGATTTATTCAAAGAATTTCAAATAAATTATCACTGTTCATTTGATACTATTATAGATCAGCAACTTCCACACGAAAATTTATTCCATGCAACACGAAGGCTCCCTTATCTACGCGTTAAGCAAAGCGTTTTCCTAGTAAATAATTCAACATGAAAGCGACAAGAAAACTTCACAGAATCCCGGCTACTTTAATACTAAAAATAGTTATTAGAATGAATCATCATGAATTCTGCTAGTTACTGAATAAAAGTATAATTATTCTCATTTGTCCGCGCTGGAAAGCGATGTTTATGTCTCCGAGTTGCACTCGAGCAATTAACTTAAAACACATCTACATTAGAATTAGATTGCGTCAAATAAACAAACGGACGCTATCATAAGATTAGATTAAGGCAAAAACTGTGCTCTGTAATGGCGGGGTGTTGTTAATAATATCCCGGAACTAATTGCACTAAGAGATTGCCTGGTCGCGATCGCGTGGGTGAAGATGTAGAGAGACAGCCGTTAGAGCACTGGCGTCACGCAAGAAGTAGGGGAGGGGGCCTGAAAAATGTGCTGCTGGAGGACCAGACACCTGAAGTGAAGCCACTGCGTTAGAGATCAGGAGGTCGGTACAGTCACGTGCATAACTTCGCAGCCCAGACTCGAAGCAACCAGCATTGCATAGAGGGCAGTTGTGTTGCCAATCCTCATGCACAGAGGTCAATCAGTGGTCGATTTGTTTATCTCTTCCATCCAAAACCCACAAGCCTGACGTCATGATCAGGCCCATTGACCCTCTAGTTGATCTCTAATGCAGGAGGTTAGGCAACGCAACTGCCATCTGTGTATTGCGGGAATGCGGCCTACTTTGATGCGTCCTGCCAGCTTTCTAAAGCTATCTGCACGAATACAGTTTTAATTAAAAAATAATTTTTTGCTCCAATTGTACCTAAGTAATTGTTCCATCGGTAGGACTGAGATAATATACTAGTTTCCTAATTACTAGATGTAATGTGTCTCAAAATTGCACCAAAACATAATTATGTTGACGTAAGACAATTTTCTCGCGTGCAAACACTCTCCCTCTTCAGCGGTACTTTTTAATAGAATTTCTTGCTTTTTTTGCGTATACCAATTTATTCAGGAATCAATAGGATAAAGAACCCTTCATAAAAGCAATTTTTTCAAGTAGAAAAAAACTCCAAAATTTAGAAATCAAAACTAAAACCGAATAAAAGGGCACCAAATTTAATTAAAAAATGTGATTATTTTTTCCAGGGCTAAGTCCCGACCAGCGTCTTCTGTACCCCAAGAAGCCAACTAGAAACTCTTGGCCCCAAGTGTCTTCATTGAGACCATTGCATCACCCTCCATGCTAAATGTTTCCGGAATCTTGTATTCTTTGCGGTCTGCTAACAGTTTTAGTTCTCAATGTGGCCCTTCAGCCAAGAAGTTTGTTCAGGTCTCACAAGAGGTCAATACAAGTGGAGGTCAATAAAAGATATTGCTCATACCTAGGGGAGTTGGAGGATGTAGAGGACATCTGTTACAAGGAACATGAAAAGTTTGACGGTTTTGTGGAGATGATCTCGAAATAAAAGAAATCCAGAAAACTCTGCTCTCAAATTGAAGGGTACGGGGAAGGAACGCTATGAGTCCAATTAAAAAAAAAAAAAAAAGTTCAAGCTGTAATTTTGTAGTGATTTTTATGAGCTTTCAGAATATACCCTGGGATTTTGGAAAATGTTGCCACAAAGTCTTGAAAAACGCAATTGAAATATTGATTTGTATGGAAGATGGATACAAGTTTCAATATAAAACCTCGTTTATCTCCGTTTCATCCGAATGTGACTTAGAGCGTTATTTCCCTGTACACTTTTATTGTGAATGTGTTACTAAGTAAACACGTTTTAAGTCGGTTGCATATAATTTTCTTCGGATTTTATAAAAGTTCCAAGAGAATTCGCGTTATATTCACTCGGACTGAGACAAGTTGGCGAAACATTCATTACGAGGTTATGGCCGTCCTCTACAAGCTCCCAGTCGGGGGTCGAAGATGGGTGAGGGGGGGGGGGGGGGGGGG